>CM048927.1:345000-463534 GCA_026686955.1 Epinephelus cyanopodus
GGATGCATTTGCCCCCATTACCGTTTTAGCTCGTTTCGCGGCTCCAGCTGCATCCGCCTCCCTCAATACTGAACCAATTTTAGAATGAGTGGTACCCATGAATCATACGCACACATACACATGGGGAAATAGGGCCCAGGTTGAAAAATACAGAGGTTGTCCTTTAAGACAAGCAAACAGGGTGTCCTGCTGCTCTTCACTGTTGAGGTACACAGGCACCTTGGCCTTTAGTTTCGCAGTCCAGGCAAGGCGGTAACTGGGTGTGGCCAGGCAGATTTTGCAAGTTTGGCACACCGTGCGCGCTGGCGCAGCTACTCCTCTTTCCCACCTCCGTCCCTCCTTCTGCGCAAGTCAGAAAGAGGGAGGAGAGAAGGCGTGGAGTGGGTTTTACACAGCCGATTCACATCACACCAATCAAATGAGCCCACTCTCCTCAATAAATAAAATAAATTGAATGTTTAAATAATTTGTTTTGGGTGATTTGTTGTACCCTATATTTAATGTGATTGAGTAAATTTACATCATAAATGTGTGAATGGATGTACAGGGAAATACTCACATGTAAGGACAGAGCTGTGCAGGCAGGTGGTCTCTCCTCTGCTGTGCGCCCTGATGCTCTTCCTGCTGTCATGTAGTTCAGCCTCTCTCTGCGTAAGTCCTCCTCCTTCTCCTCGCAATAATGTACTCCATCTTTGTAGATCGCGTTAAGCAAGAACATTTAAACATTTGTATAGGCAATCACATGAAGCACGTAAACCCTTAAGACACCGAACATAACTTTTGTTGACAGCGTTTCACTCGTGCACACGCGTTCTCTCTTTTTCTCGCGGTCTCACTCTGTTTCTTGTCTTTTGACTTTTCTAAGATGATAGTTGCTGAATATATACTTCCTATCTGGTGCTGTGGCTGTTTAAGGTTGGCTTAGAGGGATGTGAAATCATTATTTTGCAGCTGTGTTAATCAAATCAGGTTGGGTTTCCATTACGCATGCCAAACGTTGCCAATCCCCTTTGATCTGACATCAGATGTGACGGGACAGTCGATATAGAGATACTTTTATGTGTTGATTGCAGATAGTTGCATTGAATAGTGGTTTTTGTGGGTATTCATTGCATTGCCTGACATTCTGGAAACCTGCCTGTAAGGTTTTGGTGACGTGTGCGCACTGTCCGCCGGTTAACCAAACGTCCCCTACACAGGCTGTGCTCCACATGCGCTGACAGTAGACCTGGTTTCAGCTGGTGAGTTTTTAGCGCACCTTCGGCGAAGCCTTTTGGCACGAAACTGTCACTGCGCCAAGCTGGATCTGTCGACACCTTCCCCTGCTGCGCCGCCACACCCATCTCAGCGCACCTCGCTCTGCCAAACTACCAAATGGAGCATGCCTCGGGTTGCACGGCCCAAAGATTTCTCTGCGCGAGGTTCGCCACCCTGCGCCGCGCCAGGAAGCTAGAGGCCCTTGTATGAGGGTTTCTGAGGAAACCACTTAGATGGCTTTCCATTAAGCACATCCTGTAAATAAACCAAAGGACAGAAATAATTATGTTATTATGTTATAAATAATAGTATATAATAGTAGTTGTAATAATAGTTGTCAAAGTACCACCAAATGCTGCGCTGCTCCCTGTGACTGTATGATGAAGTCCACAAGTCTTTTTTCATTTTGGGTATGGTCACTGACTGCCTGCATGTAAGCGGGAACATCTTCAGTTGGGGCTATTCGTTTTGGCACTCTGTACACTGGCTGAAGAGTTCCCTGGAGCAAGCCTCTGGCCTCATTACTCCAGAAGGCAAATCTCTGGCCATGTCTTAATAACAACATTGAAATAAATTGTTACACGTAGAAAAGGACAAGTTATATGTGCACAACTGTCAACAGAGACAGCCATCAAGTCCACCAGATCTGTCAGGAGAATGTCAATATTGTACATATCTTGTATTAATGCATAGACAGACAGACACATGGTAACTTTATTAGCATTTTCTGAGAGACGTTTCCAAATCTTACCTACATGGACAAGTGCACGAGTGAAGTGGCTATCCAAATGAGCCTGTACTTTGTGGGATGATAAACTGTTGAGCTGCAAAACGGGCAATGAAATTTGTTGCAGCATGTGCTGCATCTTTTAATGTCTGGCAGTGATCGCCCGCTTTGTATTGAAATAGGCATCCTAAAAAAGAGATAACATAGTTAGTCAAATCCAAAATCAACCCTTCTATTTCACAAACCAGCAGATTGTAGTAGTAGGGATGCTACAGTATTGTGAAAACGTCCTCAGTCATATTCTGGTAAAACACTGTCAGTATGGAGTTAATAAAAGGTGTCTGCAAAAACCTTTATAATTAAACCAACTTGTGATGTTTCTCTAAGTAAGAGAATAGACCCACTGGCTATATAGGAATGATTTTTTTAAAAAAACACAGGTTGGCATGTAATGTTGTGGCTTCCGTGTAAGCCAGCATGCTAACAAGCTAACGCCGTTGCAGCAAACTATCATTAAAGTATCATACTCAGCGGACTTTACGAAGGGCAAATTTATCGATTAGTGCATAATGAAGCCAGCCCATGGTAACTCGCAGATCTATTTAAAGACAACGTAGCCAACTTTTAACCTTAAACAATTAAAACTGTACTCACATTCTGTCGTCTTGTCCTCTCTAACATTGCTCCTTCTAACCATAAATACTCACTGGGTCCCATTCATGAAACGTGGGCAGAAGGAATTTGTGTGGAAACTGTTCGCAGACGGAAATTTACGTGCATGTCCGCATTCATCAATATTTTAGTAGCTCCAATTTTTTCATGGCTACTAACAAAATCTACTCTTGCTCCTGCTTCTGACCACTCGTAGTGCTTGTGTAAATTTAGTAAAGCACATAAATATTGCTTTTCACTATTGGAAATGACAATTTTAACTCGTATTGCGTTCTGTTATGTGCACAATACACAGATGCCTTTGAAACACGTAATCTAAACATGACTGAATATTAAAATTATAACACATTTATTTAAATTAGTTGGCAATTAGCAGGTTTAAGATCCAGATTAGGTTCATGATTGTGAATTATCTACGTAAATCGACTCAATAGATTACACGTTCTTTCTACATGTTGAATGATGATAATAAAAATATCCGTAAGGACAGCTGGATCACAGCCTCTTCGGCCTCGGTGCCTGGGCTCAGCAGGGGCAGCTGAAAGAATTATTTGAGACACCAGGTGTTTGTTTTTGTTTTGTTTTGTTTTTTTTTCATTTTGTGGCTTTTTGATCTTTGAATGAATAAATCTGATTTGAAAATGATTAATTTACGTTGTATAAAACAGAGCTTTAGGCTATTAAGATTAAAATAATTTGAAGACGATGCATACAAAACTGCTGTAGGCTATATGTTATCCGTATCATTTGTTAAAATAAATGTTAAAGAGCTCTATTCCGACAGCCATCACTGATTTAGAGTTTATCATTGCGCGCAAAACATCTCTGGCTTCCCGTTCCCACTTCATTCAGAACCCCACAAATGAATCTTCTGTTTGGTGACCACTACGCTATCAATGATGATTTTCAGAATATATTATGATACAACACCTTACCGTCTGCGTTTGATGTTGACTCCAGTGGAGGCATGTCGCTGTCACTGTCAGAAATAATTCCTGACAGAAAGGTCTCCCCAATTATGCCAGCGATGCGCTCGTCAGCAGATAGCTGTGACTGTGAGCCTCCTCCTCCTGTGGCTGCTGTATTTTTGTGTGTGTGCTTATGCGTTTCTTTGCCTCCAGTTTCATATCAAACCATTTACGCTTCACCTCTGACGTGGTTCTTTGTGCTACGGAGACAACATTAACAGCATCTGTTACCTCACTCCAGGCCTTCGCTTTGCCTGTCCCTGTCATACCACAACTAACTGAAGAAAATAAAATGTTTTTTCTTAAGTCCACTTCACCCAAATTATTTCAATCTCTGCTTCCGCTTTCTTTCTCTCTTCTCTTTCTTTCTTTGCACCATGACTGACAGATCGACAGGATGCACCTACACCTCCTTATATGGTGGTCATTGGCTATTCATGGGCAGGGATTTATGCTAATTGCTGATTACCGGGAGCACGCTGTCACTTTATGATGGATTGGCATTCATGATCATACACACGTGTTTACGATCAAATCTGAGTTTCCCGCAGCATTCCTGAATCCAGAGTAGTTTTTTAGTAGAGTAGGCTTTTATGTGCAGATCTACACACAGATTTACTCACTTTTCATGAAAGAGACCCACTGTTCTCATCTCATCCTCTCTAGTCCATCTAACCGTGGGTGGCGCTGTGACGAAAACTGAAGGGTCCTCAAACTGCGGTCCTGAAACTGCAGTCCTGAAACTGCAGCCTCTGGTACTGCACAGGCACGGCGCTGTGGCCGTCAAGTGGCACCCCCCAACACACATTGGCAGGGCGCGCAGCAGCACCGTCAACACTAAAGTGTATTTCCCACCCCAGCCCGCTAGGTGGCTGTACCTACATTAGTTGCTGCTAGTTAACTGCTAGAAGAAGAGGAAAAACTTTGAGGCAACAACAACTTGGATTTCGTTAAGCATCCTAAGCATACAGCGGCCGAGACGTACATAAAAGGCAGTGCCGGCCGGCACTGGTGTGGGTTTGTTCATAGAATATAACGCCAGGGCCACACTGTCAACTAAGTGCTGTGAAGCACAGCGCACCGAAATTCCCGCGCGAGCCGGAGCATTTCCGTTCACAGCAGACGTGCATTTCTCCACGCCTGTCGACAAGCGCTTCAGCTCCCAGCTGTTGTCTCCATCACATCTGGGGCTGTTTTCCATCATGGCTAAGTAAATAACCTCATAAAATTATACACCATGTTTTCCTAACAACTGTACATGTATGTCCACTTCTTAGTAATAAGTATATGTATATAAACACACACATACATCACATTTGTCAAACGGAGTGTTTTATTTTGAAATTTGTTTTATTCTGAAAATTGACCGGATGCTGTTGTTGTTCCTTTGTTTGACTTCCTGCCCAGCTTGACACTGCACTCACGGCTCAGAAAATAGACCAGATGCCAAGCGGAGCAAACGAATTTCAAAATAAAACACCACGTTTGACATAAACATAAACATAGACACAATAAAATACTGCGGTTATCCTGTCTGCACAACCACTGGCACCGGAGTCTTCCAAAAACTTCTCCCTGGATTCAGGTTTCAAAGAAACGCTGTTTTGGGGGCACAAAAGTGCAGCTGTGTTTGGCCAAACAGCCAAATCGCATAGAATAATACACGGTTTGTCTCTTACCAACACTGAATGTGAGATTGCTATGTTAGCCTTTGTTGTAAGCTAACGTTAGCTGGCAGAGCACAGCTAATTCACAATGCAAATGTGTATGTGTACTTAATTAGACAACTGAGGGCTAGTTTATTGTAGTTTCAGTTGGACAAAGAGGATACTTAGCTCTGTGAAATGAACTCTTATTTGCAATACATATAAACATAAACACAATGAAATACTGCGGTTATCCTATGGGTCATTCCTCACTATTGGTAACATTCCAGTCCCTGGGACAGAGCCCCTCGTATCTTACTTTTACATAAACCAAATTTTAATATGAAATACATTTTATTGCAGATAGAGGTCTCCCATGTAATATTAACACAGAATATTGCCTGAAAAAAAATGTATTTTTATATTAGGCACAAACACACGTTTTTACCATGTCCCCAAGGCAAATCATATTTCAATGAAGAATATTTCATTAAAATAATAAATAATTAGAAAATAGCTTTATTATTGTATATATCAAGATTAAATAATTAAAATTCTAAATATATGTTTGTGGCTATATCACTGTTATTTAGGTGTTCCACTGAATTTACTGAGTGTCCCCCGAATTGCGTTCCACCCTGTTACATTGTGGTTTTCAGCCTACCAAACCAAGTAAAACTACAATTCCCATGCAACACGCAGGAACTGGAAGCAGCCTTTTGGCAGGAAATTTGAAGGAGAAGTCAGAGATAAGAATCAGCATCTCTTGCCGTTTTGCATGTTTTATAGTGTAAATCCACATGTCCTACTCTTAATTTCCACCCTGTTACGCTAAATTGTTGAGAAAGTAAAAACAAATTTGAAAATTTTTTAAATATGTTTGATGTCCCTATTTATGTACTGTTTAAATCTGGAGAGCTCAGAATGTAATGGCTAGGTGTACTGCATCTGTGTTCAAGTGTGTTATTGTTGAAAGCAATAATTATGACTCTATAAAACCACTTTTTCTAATATATATCAATGAATGAATTTAAATGAAAATACCTCAAGTTGAGGGCTTTTCTCAGCAATTTTGAGATGAGATTAAAAAAGAGATTAATTAGATCAATTAATTACACCCATTCAGTGACTTCTGGTGTTTTAAATAAGTGTCCCTGAGGCTCTTCCATTTCTTTCGACATTGATCCATTGACAAAAAACACAATCAATAACAGACAGTACGTTATGGCGGGGAAGCCGGCTGTGCTAACTGGAGTTAAGCTAGTGCTAACGTTCATAGTACAACCATTCTCCAAACTAATAAAAGACACCTATTTACAGAACTTACCAGGTAGACCAGTCTCCTCGGCAACTTTCACCCAAACCTGCTCCTGTTTGTTGCGTCATGACGCCAGTGACGTTGGGAGAATCTCAACGCTGACTGGCTTTCGCGGCACAGCGTCACCCAAATTTGCCTCAAAAGTTCAATATTTTCAACTTGAGCGATGAGGCGATGGACGCAAATTTTGCGGCTATCGCACTGCACCTACACGTCCATCGTGTCGCGCTAGACGCATCCATTGCATTGACTTTGTATGTAATCTCAACGTGCACATTTGCGAATTCTCGTTTTGTGTGAATGCCCAGTTACCTGACTTTTACCTGTGTTTGCTGGACTACTTCATGTCACCAATATTGTGTCATCCCTCAATTCAATAAATTCATAGAAATGATTATGGCTGTCATGTTCTCATTTCTTTATAAACTGTGACTGAATACATCTATAGACCCATTTCCACCGCAGGAACTTAGGGGTAATTGTACAAGGCTGGGGCCGTTGGTGCATGTCTCCACTGCAGGAACCACCCCTGAGGGACAGAGTTCCGGAACTTTTACAGGGGCTAAACAAGCCCCTGCCTTGGAGTAGGTACTCAGAACAGCCCTGAGAAACTCCTGGCTGGGGCTTGGGGCTTACTTGGTGCTGATTGGATATACTCAAGGCGGGATGTGACGTTTTGTAAATAACATGGTTGTCGTAGATTAGCTGGGCTAACTGTTAGCATAATAACTCAATAAACAGTCCATGAAAAATTATTTTTCCAGCGGATATCTTAGTTACAACATGATTGACCTAGCAAAGCAGTTTTGTGTTGCTATGTGTGGTATTTATTCAGTTTTGGGAAATCACGATGTCCAGAAAGCATCAGCTAACAGGGACAGCTAACAGCAGCAGCAAAGCTAACATCAGGACGTCACTAAGACATCTGCTGGAAAAAATATTTTTTTCACAGACCGTGACCAGAGTTATTACAGACACCGCTAACGGCTAATGGTGTCCCTACGCCCCTACATCGCCCCGGTCAAAATGGCCGCCCAACAATTACGTCTTATACAGAGCACGGTAACTTTACAGGAACCTTCCTCCCACTCCACTCTCTCAGTGGAGACACAGTGGTTGAGAGGGCCGAGTGAGAGGACATTCCTGTAGTAGTTCCTGCCTCCCAAATAGTACCAGGAACTTCTTCAGTGGAAACGGGCCTTATATGAAAAGCATCTTCATAAATGGGTAACCTGTTGAGTTCTTGACTTGTTTTTACTAACTTCACTTGAACTTATTATGAAAAGCATCTTCATAAATGGGTAACCTGTTGAGTTCTTGACTTGTTTTTACTAGCTTTACTTGAACTAATTACACAGTTAAATTGTACATCATTAAGTGAAAACATACAGAAGCAGACATGTTTATTTAAATACAAAAAACAAGCTAAAGACAAAAGTGAAAAGTGTGCAAAGAATGTGCAAAACAAACTGTCTATGTAACAGAGCTGCTCATTTCTGGGCTTGGGCCTCCATCAGAGACACCATGCGCCCCATCACTCCAAGAAACGCACTGGTGTCGGTGTCCAGCTTCTGCAGCAGGGCATCATTCAGGTCCTTGCTGTGCTTCAAGAACCTCTCGTCTGCCCTCTTCAGGTATTCCAAATGCCACTTAACATGGGAATTATGAGGGTTTCTTTACTGATCATACCTGGGACACAAGACACCAGCCACAGCAGGGACAGAGCAGAAGACCAACGGACTGAACAATGGCACACAGGTGCCTCATATAACCTGGCCTGATTAGGGAGTTGGCTGGGGGAAGGAATCAGCCTCAGGCTGCGTTCACAATTGCAACACCCACACCCACCACTAAGGAGAGTATTCCCCACCACAATCTACCCCCCGGTTTCTAAATTGATTGTCAGTCACTGCCAGGGCCTGAAAATAGATTTTGGGACAGGTACCTGAGGGTTTGTAGCCCCTATTGCTGCCTGAGGTAGGTGATGGAGGTTTGGGTGCCTCCCTGCATTGGTACGAGTGGTCCTCCTCAGGAATGTCTCACTGTTGACAGGGAGACAGTGGCTGCACCTGGGAGTTGTCACCCTGGTCCTGGCTTGCCGAAGGTGGTGCCCTCACCTCTGGCTCAGTTGATGGAGGGGAGGTGAGCTGGTAGCCTTGGCTGGCAGTCCACTGGTGCAACAATAGATTCAGAGTCACATGTCACTGTAAGTTTGACGACTGGTCTCACTGAGGTGAGAAATAGCTTTCTTTGTCTGAAGAAAAAAGAGCATGCAGAAAAGAAAAGCCTTCACATGTCTAGACTCACAAGTCAGTCTTTAGATGCTTTGCTTAACTAAAGACTGATGACTTTCTCCCTGATTTTGTGTTTAGATGGGCAGATACAATTTCAGAGTTTAAAAAAAACTCCCTACGTTGCAGAACCAATGGTAAATCCGCAGGGCAGTCCTTCAGTGGCTCGCTGAACTCTTGTGCTCGTAAACATAGTCCGACTAGAAACACGTGTAGCGGTACAAAATGGCTCAAGTTGCTGAAGTCCTTCAGTTCTACAATCTTGTGGACTGAGCACACATTTGATAAAATTTTAAATCTCTCGGCATCCATTTTCAAGCTCTCTGTGTGTTTGTTTCCTTGCGGACAAGAAAAGGGGGAGCGCACATTTCCGGGAGCGCGTGTCCTTTTCAAAAATGCAAGAGGTGTTGCTTTGTTGCCGGCCGTTTTCGCCGGTGTGTTAACACACTTCAGAAAGAAGTGTGCCCAGACTATCAGAAGCCAGAGATCTCTGTCTGGTGGTGAGACTATCCAGTCCAGTTTAGATTTTAACAAATGACAAATCATCTGTGGTCCTGTGAATCCCAACAGGTGTTTCTTAAAGTCAAGGATCCTTCCTTGGGAGGACGGGCCAGTAGAGGCAAGGCAAGATTCCTCCCTAGCATTCAGTGAACACACATTGGAACAGGCTAACGAGTGTCCCAGGGCCCGGTTTTTCAAAAGTAATCCGGTCGGATTTTGGATAACGGATTGGATCAAATCTTGTAAATGGGTTTTTCAAAAGAAAAAATGGATTACGTAATCGGATTAGATCACGTAATCCAATCCTGGTTTTGATCCGGATCAAACCTTTAGTTTGGGTTTTTCAGAACATTTTAGTAGGATTGGGATCACTGTGATCCAAAAAATCTGGATTAAAATGATCCCATCAGAAGGGTGGATTCAGTGTGGATTTCAGGCCCAAAATGTAATCAAACTTTAAAATTGTATCAAATAATACTATATTTGGATCATGCAGTATAGCCTACAAGGTTTTAATTTGTCGATTCCTCCGTCAACCCCCCCCCCCGACGACCAGTAAGTGTAAGCTTGCGAATATTACTGCAGCTGAAAGAGCAAAACAATATAAAGAGCTACATGAGGATGGAGGAAAGCTATTCTGCACAAGTTGCAACAAAGTCATCAATCACAGCAGAAATTCAACAATAAAGGACCACTTGTCTTCCACTTCGCATCTGAAGAGAAAGTCTGAAACTCCCGCGGACGCGGCTTTAAAAAGACAAACGACAATAACAACATCAATCGGGAGGCGTACAGTTGCTGCTGAAGAACGTGAAAAGGTATGCTGCCGTTGAATTTGAACATGATTTAATTCATAATAGCCAATTATCCCCGTGTTCCTTATTTTACTGTATAGGCCAGGGTTTCACAAAGTGCATTCCAGGGACTCTCTGGGTTCCTTTGGGGGTTCTAAATGGACGTTTACAAGTATGTAACTAGGATGGTATAAAAACGGGTCCATTTGGTTCCATTTGTACACTGTCAGACTTAAGGGGAGAGCTTGGAATTTAAACGTTTGAGTTATAGGCTACACATAGGCTACACAAATACTGTGTGTGTGTGTGTGTGTGTGTGTGTGTGTGTGTGTGTGTGTGTGTGTGACAGACAGACAGACAGTCAAACTCAATGTTTATTATTAAGAGGGTCTCTTATTTGACAGGAATAATTTAGTCAAGGTAGATATTTACAGCGAATTTGTTTAATTTGTTGTTTAATTTTTGTTTAATTTTCTTTAAATTATATAAAATTAATCAATGCATTGTGTTTTGCATTCTGTTTTGGCAGGTTTGCATGGAATGGATCAAGGCTTGTACAGCAACAAACACTGTTTTACAGTGTTTTGGTAGAAAAAAAATCAAATTTTTTACATTAAAAAGTGTGTTTTTTAATGCCCGCGGAATATTAACTTTCAAGCCACGGAATCAAGAATTCCTCCCCGCAGATTCAGGATTATGCTCCGCGGAATTTAAACTTTTTCTCTGCAGATTCCTGGTGGGTCTAATTAATGTATATTCATCACAATCAAAAATATTTTTGTTTCGTTTTTAGATTATTTTTTAGTGATGCATGCAATAATAAAACAGAATAACAAAGCAATGGCAATGGCATCACTGGTTTTTGAAATCGAAAACAAATCCAAATCAGAAATAGCGTCTAACTATTGCGTCCCTTGTTGCACGTCCTGTTTGCTCGTTCTGGCAGAATGCAGGAGGTTGGTCAGGGTCTCCAAGGGGCTCAGGTGCATCATTGTCAGCACAGAGAGGGACATTGCGCTTGGTAGCGATGTTGTGCAGGACAATGCAGGCAAGGGTTATGTTGCATGCTTTCTGTGGTTCCGCTCTCAGGTTGTTAAGGCATGCAAAGCGCCTCTGCTACCACCCCTACGAAACACGCCTACATTGTAGTGTGATGGCAGAGCATACTGCAGGGCTACTACTTACCCAAAATGCACCACAGGCTTCTTCTTCGTCTTCTTCTTCATTGTAGACATTGCACGACATGTTACCGCCCTCACCAGTCTCCTATTTAAATGCAGCGTGGTCGCTGCCCGGTAAGATTCAAAACGTCATGGCAGAGCAACGGCAGCCAGCAGCTGAAGCAGCACATCAATACAGATGTAACTACAGGCACACTTATATATATATAATCTGTTTGACCATTTCCTGTATAATATGGCATTGTTGTGGCTGCACAGGTCTGAACGCCTCCTTCATTATGTCATTATGTGCATTTCATTGGTCAAACATGTATTTCTGCTAATATGATTATGAACAAAGCGGTCTGTTTTATACCGGTATTAAGTTAGTTTGATATTGGACATTCACATTGGTTTGACATTCAAAAGACAACAACAAACAACAATAATAAAATAAGTAATGATAATAAATACTAGTATTCTTAAAACAAATGATGATTAAGTTTGGCATAACGAAAGTACATCGTGGCAGAGCAGTTTTATTGGATATCATTGTCATTGGATCTTCAAAGTGCAAAGTTTAACTTTTTGAGTGTGGCATGTCATGTCATTGCTTACCTGTGGCAGTGAATTAATTTTTATGTGCAAAAGGAGGCATAGGCGAGCCAGAACTCGCAGATGCCTCCTTTGCACATAATAATTAATTCACTGCCACAGGTGTTGAGAAACATGAGAGAGCCTGCATGTTGCTGGTGGGTAAAGAGTGGCCAGCTTCATTTTTGGACAATTTCAATAGTCACAGGTGCGTTCAGATTTTGGTGCAGTACCTCAGCCAAGCCAGCAGATGGGGTGCTTTCATAGGTACTCTATCTGCTGGCAGAGCAGAGGTACTGCACATGCCAGCAGAGGGAGTGTTTTTACACCAGTCTTTTAGTATGTTCGAATGGACCCAATTTATTTAGTAGGTAGGAGTAGTATCTAGTGGTAGTACGTAGTAGTAGTATGCAGTATGCCAGTGGGCCTTTCGGACGCAGCCAGTGATTGAGGTTAAGGCAAGCCTGGCGCCAGGATGAAGTAACTGAGGGGGGCAAATCTTTATTATGCAACATAGGTTCACAGTGAGTTATAAAGAGCGCGCAGCCGTGCGTAATTGTCGCGCGTAATGACAGCTCGTCGCCGGTGAAACACAATAAATTGCACGTCTTCTTTCATGATTGTGTCATGACAGATGGAGCTTACAGACAGACAGACAGACAGACAGGTGGGGCAAGCGGTAAGTTGGTATGAAAGCTGGTTCAGGGCATATTTGTCCATTTATGGAAACGCTTATGCATGTGCACCAAGATCCCGTAGTGTTTTTTTAGCCGCCCGTTCCCGCCCGCAGCAAAGTCCAAACCGCCCGCTCCCGCAATATTTGCATTGGGACCCAGCGGGACCTAGTCCCAATGCAGCCCTCTACTGTGCGCAGGCCGTAAGAAGTGACTCTGACTCTGAAAAGACTTTTGCCCGTTTTAATGTTTTTTCCTAGATATACATCAGAAATGATTATCAAGGAAAAGTCCAATGGGTTATCGGTGGCACCCAAAGTATGGGAGCTCAGTTCCTGCTGCAGCGGCCTCAGGTTCAAATCCAGGCTGTAGTCCTTTGCTGCATGTCGTTCCCTCTCTCCCCTTAGCACAATGTGCATAATCCTTGACTTATTACTTATGTACTTATGACTTATGTACCAAATCACTAAACCACTTATGCTGAACTTCAAACACACACGTCTACTCAGTGGCCTAGTGGTAGAGTGTCCGCCCTGAGACTGGGAGCTCGTGGGTTAGATCCCTGACCGGGACATACCAAAGACTATAAAAATGGGACCCACTGCCTCCCTGCTTGGCACTCAGTATCAGGGGTTGGAATTGGGGGGTGAGATCGCCACATGATTCCTGGACGTGGCACCGCTGCCCGTCACCGCTCCCTCAGGGGATGGGTCAAATGTGGAGAACAAATTTCAAACACTCAGGTGTGTGACAATCAGTGGAATTTTAATCTTTAATCTTTAGTTTACACACAGCTCTCAATTCCCTTTTCACTCCTCTTCTCAAAACACTACACACAGAGGTCTACTTGACACACAGCTCTCAATTATTACAGTTTTTCCCAATTGCTAAAACACAAAAGCTAATTCTCTAAACCAAATGACCAGTTCTCTAAACACATTTAATAAAACTAGCCCCCATTTGCCAAAACCATAAACACATTTCAAATTAAGACATAATTCACAAAACACAATCCTCCTTTTCTCATAAATCTAAACACATTTTGCAAATTTGAGCAAAAGCTCATGTGATGCAAAATGCTTGCCACAGTCAGCAAAATTTGAACACAATGAACACACCTGGCTTTATTCATTAAACATAACGACTCAAAATTGAAGACACTTGTTGCAAATGATGTGACCACACCATAAACTGTATAAAATAATGGACGTAGTCACCGTGACGTCACACGTCCGTTTCTGAAGAGTGGATTTGAAGCTCAAAATACTCCGCTCTGGATGTCGCCATCTTGGCAGTGCCTGACTCCGCCCAACTCCCGGGCTGTGTTCGGAACCGCATACTTACCTACTACTCATACTAACTCTTTGAGTATGTAGTGTGTTTACACTGCACAGTATGCGATTTTGAGTATGCGAGAAGTTCCCGGATGCATACTACATTCGCCAGAAATGTTGAGTATACATCATGACCATACTACTCACACTCAAATTACCCAAGATGCAACGTAACGTGACGTCATCGATCACTTCCTTGCCGCGAACCGGACAAAATAGAAAGAAGAAAGAAGGAAAATGGAGACGCTGCAGCCACAACCATACAAATGTGAGTAAATTGTGAATTATTTTAGCAACGTGACGGCTTGTATGTGGTTGAGTGATATTTAGACATATCAGATGAAGACGTATAAGTTGTCCATCAGCTGTTTTAAATGTTATATGTAATGGTACGTAATATTATCGCTCCTGCTGGTTAGCTTAAGTTAGCCCATTTAATGCCACATAATGTCAGCAGTAGAAACTGCGTTATCAGCTAATATAATACAGTTTGCTAAGAATGGGGACTTGTGATTGATAGAAAAAATACCTATTAACTGCATTGTTTTCCGCTAACGTTACATTCGCTCCTTCAAAACATTTATTTTATATTCGGCCGAATATTGCAAAAAACACACATTCGGTATTCAGTGGAATAACGTTAAGTGAAAAGCAAGGCTGAATAATAGCGGCGTGGTTTGATAACGCAATCAAACAGTGTGCGGTGACGGAGTAAAATGTCGGCAATATGGCCATATTTTACTCTGTCACCGCACTAGCATTTGCAACTAAAATAGTTTTGTGCGGCCAAAATAAATCATTCAGCACGCTGTGCAAGAGTACAGATTTCAACCAGCAGCAGAAACGACACAGCGTTCACAGACAGGAATACGTATTCCTGTCAAATACGGTGGCGCATGATAAGCCGTTATCATGCGCCACCGTATTTGACAGGAGTTTGGGGTTGTGCTTTTCTTATTCCATAAATATTTTGTTATTATTATTATTAATTTCCTTTGTCTCTCTCAGCATTGTAAATGCTGCTGTAATTGCAATTTCCCCAGTGTGGGATAAAGTACTCTTATTATTATTAACATCAGGGGGACCAATCGCCTATACACTAGAAAACATATTGGTTATATGAATGTATTCCTGTGAAATTCCTATGGTCGAGAAACTTGAGACACAGTAGCAACTGTTTAATACCACAATGACAGAATTAAAATACCACATGCTTCATCTTGTTGGCGCTCCTTTTTCATGTCATCCCCTTGGATCTTCTTAGATCTAATTACTATTTCATACCATAGACACCTGAGCATATACCTCATGTTTTGCCATTATTCTATCTGTGAAGGTTCTTATTCATCCAGGTCATGGCTATCCAAAGCTGTCACTGCTCGCTCTGCTCTAACTTCCACATCCCCATACTGTTTCTAAGTATCTGGACGGTGTAAATGTAATACTGGCACTGTAAAATATGATGTGCTTCCTGTTCTATGATCAAATCTCATCTTTTCTGCTCCTATTTCATTCAAAGGAATCAGAGGAAAAATTATGTAAAGCAAAGTTTGGTCACCCTACTATTCTGTCTGCACTGGTCATTTTCTTTTCACAGTCACTCATATCTTGTACACATTAGTGTATAAAATAACAGACACACACTGACACTTGAAACTTTCTCTCCCTGAACGTTTACTTAAATTGAGAACAAAACAAAACAAAACAATCATTTTTTTTCCAGGAACTTCTCCAGCATTGCCATCAGTTTGTCCTCCCTCGCCCGACTCTCTCTCTCTCGCTCCTCTCTCTCTCGACGCTCCTCCCTCATCCTCGCATCCATCCATTCTCTCCACTCCCTTTCTCTCCTCTCCATGTTCCGTCTCTCTTCCTCTCTTCTTTCCCTCTCAACTCTCTCTTCTCTCTCCTGCACCTCTCTCTCTCTCCTTTCAGCCCTCTCCTCTGCAATCAAAAATGGGCAAAGGGGCGGACCAAAGGAAGCCTGATTGCTTAAACACACCCACCTCACTCGGCGCTGCTAAGTTAGCTAAGGCTAAGGCTAACAAACTAGGCTAACAAGCTACGAGGCTAAATTTCATGCATACCGGAAGTCCATACCGGAAGTCTATTTTTTTGACGTTGTTGTTGTTGTTTTCCCCAGAAGTCGTTTTTTTTTTTTAATTGACAAATTTACAATACATACAACCATATGGGCTACAGACAAGCCTCAAGCTGGGTTTTAACAATAGAAATAGTCAAAACGTCACAGTAAAAGTTTACCCAATTACTGAGAGTAAAGAAAATAAATACATAAGTAAATTAAAACAAAAAAAACAACTTAATAAGTAAAGAAATAGGAAATAAGGGGAGAGAGCTAGGTGAACTCTGTGAGCTTAAGCTCCCCTACTAAATTACGAAGCTTCACAGCCGTCTTTTTCTCCATGCATTTTAAAGATGAGAAATCATGACACAACTCCTTATGAAAAACATAGATTTGGGGTTTTGTTTTCATGAATTTGTTCTTTTGTACAAAAAAGGATGATGATTGTATTAATTTCCAGATCATGTATTGGATGTTTTACAGGTATGCCGTATATTCTCTTTTGTTAAATTAGAGAAATTGACAAATTTGGGGAATAACCAGTCATGTAAATTTTCCCCAAAAGATATTAATAAATTTGCAATCAAAAATAAATGTTCTGGGGTTTCAATTTCATCATCACAGAATGAGCAATTGTTATGCTCAAAACCAGAACGACCTCATAAAAATTCAGCAGAGGGGTATATTCCATTAAGAATTTTAAAGTGAACTTCTTTCATTTTTGGTGCAATTGGATAATTAAAGAATTTGACCCTTACATTCTCAGCTTCCTTTTTAGAGAATAATTGTAGAATTGAGTTTCTGTTTGTTGAAAATGGAAAGAGTTCTTTAATAAAGGTTTGCCGGATTGTGACGTTAGGTATTTTTAAGTTATTGATATAATGGCCATTCACCAACAGTGAAGGAAGATTTGGGTTAATATTACTTTGAAGTAAGTTATTGGACATTATAATTATAGATTGAGGAATTGCTTTGATTATGTTATTGTATTGCCTTCTGTCATTAAGATTAAATTTGGAACAAAATTCTGCAAAGGGTATATTTTCAGTGTTATCTAACAGATGCATTACAGACCATATTCCTTTCTCTAACCAATTTTGGTAGAAAAAATGGATTTATTTCTAAGTAAAACATACCTGCAATTCCATAATGGGGTGTTATGGGGACTAAAATTATGCTTGAAAAACATTTTCCAGTACAGTAAAACCTGTTGATGGAAGGCAGATAAATTCATGGGGATTTTTTTCAGATCAAAATCGCATCTAAGGAGAAAGTTAATGCCTTCTCAACTCATAAAAATATGGTTTGGGATGTGGAACCACTGGCTATTTTCATCTCTTAACAAGGATCTTAAACAATTAATTTTAATGGTGCCATTAATACAATCTATATTGATGGCTTTAAGACCTCCCTCCTCGTATCCTTTAACTAGGGCCGTAACGGTACATGTATTTGTGTCGAACCGTTCGGTACGCGACTTTCGGTTCGGCACGACCCTGTACCGAATTATTGGGCGCAGGATATTATTTTATTTTATTTTGTTTTATTTTAATTCCGTTTTTGCGAGCCGAACCATTTAAAATATCTAGTTCCCCGATGGACATAATTGAGTGACGGACCAAGTCCCGTAAATCTCCACTTTCACTTTGTGCAGCGCATTCTCGCATTTTGACAACATGGCAAGTGAGCCTGACGAACCTGAAGACCCACCCGCAAACCTTAAGTCCTCCGTTTGGGAACACTTTGGTTTCAGGGTAAAATACGAAGATGGAAATAAACAAGTTGTCAAGACAAAGCAGTGTGCCGACACTGCAGAACAGCGGTCGGGCCAGCTCCGCTATACTTTTTATTTTAATTGAGTAAAACTGAGTAGAAAAAACTAAAACTAAAAAAACTGAGAGGAGAGCTAAATCCAGGATAAATATTGGTGTGCCTCTCCAAGATGGAGAGAGCTTATCTAGGACTACAATTCGATGGCGACCTCGCGTGTGTTCTTCTAGACAGGCAAGCAAACATCTGGCTGATGTTATCAAAATATTAATAATTTCCACCAGTGTATTGCTGCGGAGCGGTGTGGAGCAGGGGCTGGCTAACCACAACATCTAACATTAACGATAGGTTTCTATAATGCTGAGCTGATGCTGGTAAATGAACTGCATTTATAAAAGAGGCAGAAGAATAGCTAAACATAAGACGCACTGAGCAAGAGAGAGGAGCAGAGAGGGAGAAGCCATCGCTGACTGTAAAGCTAAGTAACTAGCAGTTTGCTTAAATAACTAGCAGATTGCTAACTCAGCTAAAGTAAGTAGCATTTCTGAATAGAGTGTAAATAACTGAGGTTAGTGAGACAATCACTTAAAAAGAGAGCCATGACTTTAACACGGAAAATCGGACATTATAATCAGTTTATTTAAAAAACCCGGACACCCTGGATGGGACGTGAAAACTGGACATGTCCAGGCAAAAGAGGACGTTTGGTCAGCCTAAGTAACGTTACTACTCATAGTTAGCTCAGAGTTTGACGATCCGGTGTAGGTACCAGATCGGCTCGGGCTGCTACACCGGCCAACGGACCGCATTTGCATAAGTGAGGAGCGTTAGATCTGTATTTGTTATATAACTACAACTCCCATGATCCCACGCTACTTCATGACGCCATCCAAGTCCGTCTTCTGTTATTGTTTTGGTTTGAAACCCCTAGCGGCAGAAAATTACACATTGCAGAAATGTATATTTTTCATTCAAAATGTGTGTTAAAAAAACAGCAGGATTTTATTTTTCACTTTTATATTTCTATTTTCATTCAAACAATGTGAAAAAGCAGGATTTTATATATATATATATTTGTTTCATTCAAAAATTGTGTAAACTGCTGAGGTGGTATGTTTCAATAAGGTTACCAATAAGTAAAAGATATTTAATAGTTGTCTATTTTTTTCATTACTGTACCGAAAAAAACCGAACCGTGACTTGTGTACCGAGGTACGTACCGAACCGAGATTTTTGTGTACCGTTACACCCCTACCTTTAACCATAATTCCTTTTCTGACGTTTTCCTATTCCATATATATAATTGAAGTTTGCTTGGTTTATAGTCTTTATTGCACTTTTAGAGAGTGATAGCAAATAGGCTGGGTAAATGAATCTTGAGAGACATTCCATGTTGATTAGAGAGTAGAATAATTCAGCTTCTGTCAAATTTAAAGATGATGGATGGTGACCTTTGACCTACTTAGATGCTGGAGGTGCATGGGGTTACAAGTTCAACTATAAAGCTAACGAAGTGTGTTTTTTATCCGTTGGAGAAGGGGGAAACTTTCGGATCTCTTGATGCCCAAGCAACACTCACCTCAATAGACTGGGTTGTGTTAAATATGGTGGGATTAGCTGATCTTAGAGTGCCCGAGACAAGAGACACGAGAGAAGCAAATTCCTCACACGGCCTGAAAGAAATTCTGCCAGGTACAGAGAAGAAGAAAATTGTGGCCAGCACCGTGTGGGAGACAAAAAGCTCGGCTTCAGGCAGATGGTTCTATCGAGCCAACCGTCAGGTGTTGCTGAAGGACAAACACCTGGATGAATTTGGCTTGGAGTATTTCAGTTCTGAATGCGGCATATTCCAGGCGTCATTGCGCATTCCTCTCACAGACTGGTTGGAAATGATGGAGGAAAATGCGGAAAATATTAAGGAACTGTTTGCCAGCAGTCGGAGCTCTAGAGACATTATGCTTGTGAAAAAAACTCTGTTTTAGAAGACTCCTCCTCCTCCTCCTTTTCAAAAAACCCTCCCTCCCTCCGTACCAATACGTTTAAAAAAGCTACGACAGGTGGACTAGTTAAAAACAACCGACGGACGGAAAAACACGTCTCTACCGCCTTCAACATCAGATTTTTTAGCTGAGCAAGACGCATACACTCTGCATAAAGCTGCCAGAATACATTTTCCAAGAAATAGGGTTTTTGTACCACGACCTATGAACCAATTTCAAGCAGACCTCTGTGACATGCAAGCCTTGACCAAGCACGACAGTTTTAAATATCTGTTGACGGTCATCGATGTGTTTTCAAAGAAAGCGTACGTGCAAGTTCTAAAAACACGAAACGGCGTCCTTTTCACTAGGGCATTTGACTCTGTTTTAGACGACAGTCAGACCCCTGAAAAGTTACAAACAGACGCGGGTAAAGAATTCTTTAAGGCGCTGATGGATAAACGCAGTATTAAACATTTCGCCACGGCCAGTGATCTGAAGGCCTCGGTGACTGAGAGATTTAACTGTACGTTGAAAACTAGAATGTGGAGATATTTTACCGCCAAAAACACCCGCAGGTACGTAGACGTCCTGCAGGACTTGGTTAAAAGCTATAATAACGACTATCAAAAGAGTATAAAAATAACACCTATGCAAGTGACGTCTGAGAACACCCTGCGAATTTTTCAAAACCTGTACAGCTCAATCCCCCTGAGTTAGAGATGAATTTTAAACAGGGAGATCTCGTGAGAATATCTAAAGTGAGAGGCGTGGAAATATGAGCAGAGTTACACCGACAAGGTGTTTACGGTGGCCGAGTGCATACCCTGAGTACCCCCCATGTACAAAGTGAAAGATTATGATGGAGAATCTATCTGGGTACGGTTTACGAAGCGGAGCTGCAAAAAGTAAAGATACCGCGAGACAAGAGCTACGCGGTGGAAGAAATTTTGTACCGTCACATCGTCGGCAGAGAAAAACAACCGTTGGTACGCTGGAAAAACTGTCCCGAGAAATTCAACAGCCAGGTCAAGGTCGGCGTGCTGAAAAATCTATGAGAATGCGCTGTTGGGCATGAAATGGTTCACGTTCGACGCCAGGCTGGCACCCCACCCGGCCAATATAAAAGCAGGGAATTACCACCTTTACTGCTACAGTGACGTGGTAAGTCATCAGCTCGTAGGCGACGCCTACACTCCGCTCTTGAGGACTATCCCTATACAAGGGATGTATGGAGACATCATCACGCAGTGTTAATATTCCGCCTCGTATCTACCAGTCATCACATTGAAACACATTGAAAGAATCCACATTGAGATTAAGACCGATCAAAATAAGCCGGTAAACTTTACCTTTGGCAAGACTATCATGAAACTCCATTTCAGACCCGCAAAGACATCATTGAAACAATGACCCCTTACCATGACCCTCGTCTTTTTGTGAGCTACAGTAACACTTTACAATAAGGTACACAAAATTAGAGTAGTCACTGGGGAACTAATGAGGAATGAATGAGGAACTACTGAGGAACGAAAAAGGAACTCATGATGAACTAATGATGAACTAATGAGTAGTTACTGAGGAACTAAGCTACACAAAATTAGAGTAGTTACTGGGGAACTAATGAGGAATGAGTGAGGAACTAATGTAGGAACGAATGAGGAACTTATGAGGAACGAATGAGGAATGAATGAATGAGTAGTTACTGAGGAACTAAGCTACACAAAATAAGAGTAGTTACTGAGGAACGAATGAGGAACTAATGATGAACTAATGAGTAGTTACTGAGGAACTAAGGTATATAAAATTAGAGTAGTTACTGAGGAACTAATGAGTAACTAATGATGAACTAATGAGGAACTAATGATGAACTAACTATTAGTTAATGGTCAGTTCCTCAGTAACTCATGATCAAATTTCAGAGGAGTACTTACTGAGGAACTAATGAGGAACTAACTATTAGTTAATGGTCAGTTCTTCAGTAAGCCCTGATCAAATTTCAGAGGAGTAGTTACTGAGGAACTAATGAGGAACTAACTATTAGTTAATGGTCAGTTCTTCAGTAACTCATGATCAAAATTCAGAGGAGTAGTTACTGAGGAACTAATGAGGAACTAACTATTAGTTAATGGTCAGTTCCTCAGTAACTCATGATCAAATTTCAGAGGAGTAGTTACTGAGGAACGAATGAAGAACTAATGAGTAGTTACTGAGGAACTATGGTACACAAAATTAGAGTAGTTACTGAGGAACTAATGAGGAACGAATGAGGAACTAATGAGGAATGAATGAGGAACTAACTATTAGTTAATGGTCAGTTCCTTGGTAACTCACGATCAAATTTCAGAGGAGTAGTTACTGAGGAACTAATGAGGAACTAACTATTAGTTAATGGTCAGTTCTTCATTAACTCACAATCAAATTTCATAGAGGGGTTAATCTCGGTTAATCACTTCATCAGTACAGAATCATTACTCAATAACCCGTCCATTAGTTAACCTTTTTATGTCCTAAAGTAAAGTGACACATAATGAGTAGTCTTTCATTACTTCATCATCATCTTTACAATGAGTTCCTTAACAAAAATAAGCAGACAGCTGGATTCTTGAGAAGAGTTTTATTCATTATTTTCAGACCACATACACATTAATATGACCATCCATGTTATTCTGTACGATGATGCCTTAGAAATAAATATGATAGTGTGTCACATTTTAGGTAGGCTAAGCTTAAAGAATTTATCATGTGGGCTGCGTGTAAAGTACTGTATACTGATCACACCGTTGTTCACAGTAGGTTGTTTGAGGTGCACAAAATTTAACTAAACTAAACTATTAGTTAATGGTCAGTTATTCAGTAACTCCTGATCAAATTTCAGTAGTTACTGAGGAACTAATGAGGAACTAACTATTACTTAATCATTACCTATCCTTTTTGTGTACCCTAAAGTAAAGTGAGACATCAAAATGAGTAGGTAATGATTACTGAATCATTACCTACTCATTAGTTACTCTTTTTGTGTAACCTTAAGTAAAGTGAGACATCAAAATGAGTAGGTAATGATTCAGTAATCATTACCGACTCATTAGTTACTCTTTTTGTGTACCCTAAAGTAAAGTGAGACATCGAAATTAGTAGGTAATGATTACTGAATCATTACCTACTCATTAGTTACTTTTTTGTGTACCCTAAAGTAAAGTGAGACATCGAAATGAATAGGTAATGATTACTGAATCAACTTGTCGGGCCGCTGAGTGAAGCTGGGTGAAGGGGAGCCTGCGGAGTAAACACCGGGAGCGTCTGGATGTAATAGTCCGTGGAGGTGCTGCGGTGCTCGGCTGCACAGATAGGAAAGCCCTCGGCTGACAGGATGTATCACTCTGTCACTCTGCGCTACTTTGTTGATCTCATGCATTCAACGAACTTCTGGTTTCCCCTTTTGCGTTATTTCCTTTCACGCAGGCGCAGAACCTACATGCTACTTGGCCGTTGGATGTAATCTTTTTTTTTTTTCCCCACAACTTTATTTAGAGGAAGTTTACAGAATGCAGATCTTCAACATTATACATATATGTCATATATCACATATGCCAGGGGGGATAAGAGTTTACAAGAAAATATTAAATGATCTCAAATATTAATGGTTTTGATTGCCTTTTGATTAAGGGAAAATTTAATGGAATTGATGTAACGAAAGCAATAAAAGAGGGTTTTCTATGTGTAAACTTACATTTGTGAATGTGAAATCTTGCCAAAAGTAAGATGAGATTAATAATAAATCTTTCAATTGGTTTTGCCGTATTTCTGTTAAAGTCAAAAAGTCCAAACAGCACATTCCTCCAAAACAGCTTAAATTATTTTTTAATATTGTTCGCAATAAAATTACAAATATCACTCCAGAGTCTTTTGACAATGGGGCTGTGCCAAAATAGATGATAACAGTTTCAAGCGTTGGGTGTAGTCTTTGTAGTGTGTTCAAATGCAACTGACACAGGGTGACGTGAGGCGACGTAGACGATGCAACAGTCGGCTTTTGTTGCCGCTAGTTCTTTGATGTCGGTTTGGTGTGTCAGCACCTTGTACAGAATAACATGGATGATCATATTAATGTGTATGTGATCTGAAAATAATGAATTAAACTCTTCTCAAGAATCCTGCTGTCTGTGATTTTATTTGTTAAGGAACTAACTGTAAAGATGATGATGAAGTAATGAAAGACTTCTCATTATGTGTCACTTCACTAGGACATAAAAAGTTTAACTAATGGACAGGTTATTGAGTAATGATTCTGTACGGATGAAGTAACTAGTTGACCAATTATTAAGTCGTGATTAACCCCTCTATGAAATTTGATCATGAGTTAATGAAGAACTGACCATTAACTAATAGTTAGTTCCTCATTAGTTCCTCAGTAACTACTCCTCTGAAATTTGATCATGAGTTACTGAGGAACTGACCATTAACTAATAGTTAGTTCATCATTAGTTCCTCAGTAACTACTCCTCTGAAATTTGATCAGGGCTTACTGAAGAACTGACCATTAACTAATAGTTAGTTCCTCATTAGTTCCTCAGTAACTACTCCTCTGAAATTTGATCATGAGTTACTGAAGAACTGACCATTAACTAATAGTTCATCATTAGTTCATCATTAGTTCCTCTGTAACTACTCCTCTGAAATTTGATCAGGGCTTACTGAAGAACTGACCATTAACTAATAGTTAGTTCATCATTAGTTCCTAAGTAGCTACTCTTCTGAAATTTGATCAGGGGTTACTGAAAAACTGACCATTAACTAATAGTTAGTTCCTCATTAGTTCCTCAGTAACTACTCCTCTGAAATTTGATCATGAGTTACTGAAGAACTGACCATTAACTAATAGTTATTTCATTAGTTCCTCAGTAACTACTGGTGGTTCTTGCTGTCACCAGAGGCCTGTACTATGAAGCAGGATCTGGAGTTAATGAGGTAACCTCAGGGTTAACTCTAGGTTTTCAGCACTATGAAGGTAGCTCTCTTTTTACCAGGATAAATCACCGTGGTAACATGCTGAACAGCTAACCAGGGCCCTATTTCAGAAAGCAGACTCAACAAACTCTAAACCTAATCCCCATCTCTGAGTTGACTGAGTCTGAGCTGGCAAACTCTGAGTTTTTGATTCCAAAATAGCTGATCAGAATTAGCTCAATCAACTCTGAGCATGGGACGGCACAGTGGTGTGGTGGTTAGCACTGTCTCAGAGCAAGAGGGTTGCTGGTTTGATCCCGGGTGTGGGAGCCCTTCTGTGTGGAGTTTGCATGTTCTCCCCGTGTTAGCGTGGGTTCTCTCCGGGCACTCCGGCTAGTTTGGGGACTAGGTTAATTGATAACTCTAAATTGTCCGTAGGTGTGAATGTGAGCGTGAATGGTTGTTTGTCTCTATGTGTCAGCTCTGCGATAGTCTGGCGACCTGTCCAGGGTATACCCTGCCTCTCGCCCGATGTCAGCTGGGATAGGCTCCAGCCCCCCCGCGACCCTCAAGAGGATGAAGATGAATGAATGAGTATGTTCAGCCTGCGGGAAGCATGTTCATGGCGAGCACCACAAGCCATCATCAGTGCAGTGCAGATAACATGATTTTCGGTGACAGAATGTGGAGTTAAAAGCAGAGCCACTTATTTAATCCCAACTGAATCAGAGATTTTAATGACCACGAATGAAGACATGAACAAAATAAATCTATTACAGCAGCAGCAACTAAACAACTTGAGGTGTGATGGGCAAAGACTGCAGAGCATGAAGTGATGTTATAATGTGATGTTAATGTGTCTAATATACAGAAAATAAAGAAACACAAAGATATTGTACAGACTGGTAGTTAATTTGAGCCGGTACGTACTGGAATGCATACAAGGAACTTTTCAGAAAAGGCCTTGGTGCATTCCGGAGCTAATTTGCATGGGTCTAGAACTTTTCACATCTAAAAACTATATAGGCTATGTCAAATGTGCCATTTTGTGGTGCTGTCCGAATGTTTAGTGTAAATTAATATACCCTATATAGTGGACTCATAGTATCCCACAATGCAGCGCGAAAAGTAGTGTACAACTGATGGTCACTAACCAGGCAAAATGTACCATGATGCATTGCGGTGGTGCCAGTAGCAGACGGCAGACAGTGAGAAAGAGCACCCGGTTTCAATATACTTCTTTATGTAATAACATCTTAAAGATAAAAATATTATCAGATGGAGGACCCTGGGACAAAAATCTTATCAAATGAGGGTCTGTGTTGTAATTTAAATTAGTTTAGGGGTCCTTAACGGTAAAAAAAAAAAAAAAAAGTTTGAGAACCACTGCTGTGTTGTGATGTGAAAAACAAAATTGTCATGTTTAACTTTCCCCAGGAGGGGGTATCATTTGACCACTGGTCTGACACTGAAAGTTTACAATTAACAATTTAGAAATCACGGTTTGTGTATCTATTTTAAATATAAATGTACAGGCCTAGCATAACCTTTTCACTTACGATTCTATGACGTTATGCTAGTCTAGCAAGAGCAGCACATCTCAGCCTTCTCTCTCTGGTAATGTGTGTTTACTTCTTATCAAAATTATTTTGATAATTGTAAGAAGGAACAAAACTACGGTGCCATTTGCTGGCATTTCCACAAGAGGGTGAGTGTCCATGCGCCATCAATAACGGCGCGCACTGGCCACCTGGCACTCAATATGCTGCTGTAGTGGTTTGTTTTCTAGACGTGAGTATCTTTGAGCAGTGGAAGTTATTATTAATTTCTTTTTACCTGTCGGCAGTGATTTATTTTCCACATAGCTCTACGTGCGAGCATTTTACTCGCATTTGCGACTAAAAATAGTTTTGTGCGAGCAAAATAAATCATTCAGCACCCTGTTAGAGTACAGATTTCAACCAGCAGCAGAAACACAAGGCGAATTATGCCAGTTGTGGGTTGAACGGGGGTCAGAGACAGGAATACGGTGGTCAAATAGCCTACGGCGACTCCACGGCGCAAGATAATGGCTTACCGGCGACAAAGAAGTCCGACTCCAGGTCCAGTAGCCTAATTTCCTCTTTTATTGGCGTCATGACTGCCCAGTAGTACCTGGACAACCGTGCCGTGGCAGCACACAGGTATGTGGCGTGTCAGAGGAGAAACGAGCCGTTCACATTTCTCTCTTTGTGGCAGGTAACGGTCCACAAACCTCACCACGCTTAAGGGACTGTTCTTTACTTATGAAGAGACTGTTCTTTACTTGTCAGGGGAGGAAGGTGGCTGGTTGATTTTTATTTCATTTATTTATTTTATTTTGATCCCCCCTATGTTAATCACTTATTGATGGTGTTTTTGAAGTATGAAAAAGTCAATAAGTAATTTATTCCATTGAAATATCATTATCATGTATTATAGAAAAGTGATTTATCTTTTTATAAATGACAAAAGGCACATCTGCCTTATTTTTGCTGTGGAATCGTGATACTACTAGGAACCATGATACTTTCACTGGTATTGTACCGTGGGTCCCAATTTTGGTACCATGACAACATTAGATGTCACAACCATTCCATTCGGAGTTGTGCAGTGAGGCGGCTCGGGTGCTGCATAAAACAAGTGTTCCCCCACTTTTTTCCCCCACTGCTCTCTCAGAGGCCAAAAATGTGTTCCCCTACTTCTAATTTTACAAATTAAGCACTGCTGGTAATGGTTTTGTTCATACTTGCTTCATTCTGTCAGTATTAGGCTGAGGTTAATTGAACTGACTGACTTGAAATGACTTCCTATTCACGTAATCTCCTTTATGCTCAGATGGAGCTATGATGGGGATGTTGAGTCCCATAAATGAGCCAATTACATTGCGGAATCTTTGAATATATAAAAAGTATTCATAAATCATTGCATAATGTATCCACGTAGATTAATTTCTTATTACAGTTTTTCTCTATTGCTTAAACATCTTTTTTGGAGGAAGACCTCCTTTTCTCAAAACTCAACAAAAAAAACCCACAAAAACACACACAAAAACTGATAAACTCAACACTTCTCTTGCAAAATAACACTGCCTTCAAAACAAGTTCAACATCTTCTCAGAATGGAACTTTGTGTTCAAAAGACACACACAGCCATCATATGAGTAGACACTTGTAGCACCAATTGAACATTGCACTACTACTACTACTACTACTACTACTACTACTACTACTACTACACTACTGTCTGACTGGAAAACACTCAGAATTATACATTTGCATGTTCACACTGTCACACTTGCCCATTTTGTAAAATACTGTATTACAGTATATTGTTTTGTGGTATATTCAAATATAAAACAACACATTTGCAGTAACAGAATATTTTTTAATGGCCTCCTCCATTGCCTGAAGCAGTGTGACACGCTGCTGGGGGTTGAGCCCATACACCTTCCATTGCCATGCGGAGAACTCCTCCTCAATGGGGTTCAGGAAGGGGGAGTATGGTGGGAGGAATACAGCAGAAAACTGTGGGTGGTTGGTGAACCAGTCTCGGACCCCAGCAGCCCGGTGGAAACCCACATTGTCCCAGAGGACACATAGTTGAGCTGCTGTGGCCCAAAGAACTGGTCGTCAGGTGGGATGAGGTGGTTATGGAGTGTGTCCAGGAATGCCAGGAGAAGTGCACTATTGTAGGGACCCAAGGTGGCATGGCGATGGAGGATACCATGGTGATTCATCGGCGCACACATGTAGATGTTACCTCCATGCTGTCCAGGGACCTCAATAATGGCACGCTGGCCGATTAGATTCCTTCTCCGACACCTTATTTGCACCAGGTTGAACCCTGCCCTCAATATAGAGGAATTTGTGGATCTCGGCGGCCACATCTAGCTCCGGAACTCTCTGAAACAAACAGCATGACAGTATGAGACATGGACCTAGAGCAGTCAATACATGACCATGTGAGACAATGTAAAGAAACACTGTAACTGCATCATACAGTATTACAGGTGCAATACAATAATGTGTCAGTGCTGGATATAGGACTTACTTGCACATACTCATGGCGCAGCTCCTTGACCCTGGCCGAATTCCTTTGAAAGGGCACCCTATACGCTTGCTTCATGCGTATTGCATTGCGCCGTATTACAGTTTTTCTCAATTGCTAAAACACATTTCGCAAAACTTTCCTCCATTTTCCCAAAATTCTAAACACAACACACTTTTCTAAAGCTACATAAACAAAACCACACCTTCTCTCTTCAAAACTCAGGCTTTCACACCACAACAGCTGCTCAAAGCCTGCAAAAAATTTAAACACTATACGCATCATTACAGACTACAACAAAACAACTGAAAACACAAGTTCAGTGTGTGAGAATGTTCTTTTTTTTCACAACTGCCAAAGCACATTTTTAGAGACCTCACAGTATCTGTTCTCAGAATTTATCACTGTAGAGTATTGGGCATTCATAGATTTGTGTGTTTCATATGAACAATATGTAAATCTACAGAAAATACAGTATGTACACTATTGTACTGCATCACAACTCAATGCAAACACTATAGAGGATCCATTACACACAACAATACTCTATTTATATATGGAACTATACAACACACACACTCCACAATCATTGTGCGGCATCACGTCGTCGAGCTGGGTCGGGCCACAGGACCTCATCTACATCGCAGGCAATGTTGTCCCTTGCCAGGCAGCGTGGGAAGAACGCCCTGGCATGGCGGATCCATCCTTGGAAGGCCTGCACAGGCAAGTCATCACAGGCCAGGTCCATAGCCCTGAGAAGGTTCTCTCTTGTGTAAGGTTGGCAGTCATACACCTTCCACCTCCATGACGAGAAAAACTCCTCTATGGGGTTGAGGAAAGGTGAGTAGGGTGGCAGACAGACATTGAGGAATTGTTGGTTGATGTTAAACCACTCTCTAATCTGGTTAGTTTGATGGAAACGAACATTGTCCCAAATGATAACATAAATGGGATGATGTGCAGGCCCAGGATTCTGTTGCTGGCGGTCCAGGAGGATGTCTCGTAGTTCTGCCAGGAAGGTGAGGAGACGTTGGGTGTTGTATGAGCCAAGGACAGCATGCCGGTGGACAAGCCCCTCTGAACTCATGGCAGCACAAAGAGTGATGTTACCCCTGCGTTGGCCAGGAACCTCAACAATAGCTCTTTGGCCAATGATGTTACGGCCTCTTCGCCTTCGTTTCATGAGGTTGAACCCAGCCTCATCCAGGAAGATGTACTCATGAGGTCTGGCCATTGAGTCCAACCGGAATATCCTCTGTGAAAATGTGAAAGTGTTCAGGTGTTCAGAACAACAGTCAGTACAGTAGCACAGTATTGTACAGTAGCACTGTAGGCCCCTGAGCAACACAGTATGTGCATCCACTGTACTGTGAACATGGATGTATACTTACTTGCACATACTCGTAACGCAGGTCTTTGATTCGATCAGAGTTGCGCTCAAAGGGTACCCTATAGACCTGCTTCATGCGCATCCTTTGGCACCAGAGAACTCTGTCTATTGTGGCCAAGCTGACATTGTCAGTGTTCTCAAAGTTGACATTGTCAGCAATGACTCTGTCCCTGATTTCTCGGATTCTGATGGTGTTGTTCTCCCGTATCATATCCACAATGAGGGTTTCTTGTGCTGGTGTAAATATGGCAACCCTCCCACCTCCATGTGGCATTCTTTCAACTCTAGAGAAACAAACATGCATTACAGTACTGACTTGTATGTACTCTACTGTAAAAAACATCTATTCAGTAGAAGCATCAATGGACATGTTTTGCAATATAGCAACTGAGATGAAACTGTGGCGAGGAGGAGGAGTAAGGATAGTAAAGCTAAGGTTGTCAACAACGCCACTCTGGGAATTTCACCCAGAGAATTATTTTTGCAATACAAGGCACACAGGTACATTTACTCAAGAGGCATGAGACGTGGTTCCAATTGATAAAAAAAAACCAAACACACTTTATTAAACAAAATTAGTTAAAAACCGTAATTAAAAATGTAACACAGGGAGGGGAAAAAGGAAACTGACCAGGGCTGAGGCCTAGTTAATGGACGGGAGCCGGTGCAGGGGAAGGATTCACCAAAAACAAAAGAAATCAACTTATATCACCGGACACACGTGGCAGACACACACTCAGTGAAGTAACCCGCTCCCAGGAACACAGCAGACAAGACAGAGGGGTGCCAACAACAGATCACCAACACCGCCACCACCGGCCTCCAGCCACTGTAAAGAGGGAAAAATAAAACAAATTAATGGGGTTGCAATGAAACACAAGGCAAAATCTAACAAAATCAGAATTAAAGGAACAGGGCACAAACTTAAACTTAACAAAATATATCAACCAATAACTACCCAGTACGGATTTAAACAAATATAGCCCAAAAAAGGAAAATAAGGCTAAAGAACAGAAAAACAAAACAAGTTCCTAATTACAAAAAAACAACAACAACTTTCTAGTTAATTCAATTAATTAACAAATGAATTATACACACAGACCAAATCAAGGTCAACCCAAATAAAAACATACAAATAAACCTATACAAATAATCAAAAATAATGATATAAACCCACACTGTCACACATGCCCCCCCCTATGAATAGAGAACCATGTCCCCGGCGTGCGGCTGAGCAACTGCCCGCACCGGACATTGAAACAGAGTCACCAAGGGTCTATTTTGTTGAAGCGGAGCTTGCAAAGCGGTTTATAAGACCGCCGCGTGGCGCTGTTCCATAAAAGCAAAGCGGCAGCAGAGACACGCTGCAGACGCGGTGGAGGCAAAGCAGCAGCCACAGCGGAGACAAACGGCAGACAAACAGCAAAAGCAAGGGAGACGGCAGTAGCCGCAGTGGAGACAAAACAGCAGCGCCCCAATAAGCTGGTTACAGTAATTCCTAATCAAGAAAAATACTATTAGCAATATTAAGTACACTGATGATGACGCGGTACACGTTATACTACACATATGTAACCCATGTAGAGATCTCTCTGCCAGTACTCTGCGATGTGTTGTGAAAGAATAAGCCAGGGAAACGGGCTGGAGGGCTCTGACACTCTTTTTACTCGGTCTGTCACAAATAAACATACAGGAGAGACTTGAGTGGTGTACATGAGGAGGCTGACGACACCTCTGCAGACATGTTCCAGTTAGACTCTCCATTTTCACATTTACTCTCTTACTCAAATAAAGTAATAGTGTTTTTCCTCAAAACAGCCAGAAAATAATATGCAAAATAAAGAAATATCACTCTCAAAATATTATGTTAAATAAAATAAAATGACAAATTAATCTCAAAGGACCCTCACTCATTCATTTCACATGTAAATAACATCTTAACCACATATTAACCAGTGGACATATAATAAACACAATTAACCATCTCCATACCTGTCACAAATAAACATACAGGAGAGACTTGAGTGGTGTACATGAGGAGGCTGACGACACCTCTGCCGAGGAGAAAGGAAACGAGTCACACACACAACAAAACAAACCCCGCCGTGAATCAGCTCTCGACTAATGAAGCGTGTAATGTAAACATTAGCAGAAGCTAACGCTAACTAGCAACACCGAAAGACCGCTTCGGAGTCACATCTCTCACACACACAATGCAGTCAACCATGGAAAACACTCCCAACACCATCCCGACATGAACCGCACCGACCCTGCTAAGCAACAGTCCCATACAACAACACATTTCCCATTTTAGCGTGCGAGAAACTTCCACGCGTCCTACCTGCAGACATGTTCCAGTTAGACTCTGACCAGAACACGCAGGCACGGACCCTCAAGACTCCCCATCATAGCCCCTCCCCTATGCACACACACGCAGGTCCCCAAAACAGACAGGCAGAAGAGAAAAACCTTAACAGTGTGAAAAATGAAATAATATTCTGAATATTTTGGTGAAATATAAAAGTAAATATCCAACTGTTACACATACATACCTTTTTAGCAGCGATTGACACACACACACACTCACGAGCGGAGGGAGAGAGAAAGGACCCCTGGCAGCCACCAGCATTTACCTGTGACCACACTAGCATTAGCCACCGGATAGCATCAACCATACCGCAGAGAGAGAGAGGTAGTGATGTTACGCTCGAGCTAGTTTGCTCGACACAGAGTTGATCTTTTGAAGCGCAAGTGTTCCGAGGCAGTGTTTCGATCCCTGCTTCGGCACGGCCACAATCACGTGACTATTGTGAGCGAGGCCTCGTTACACGTAGTCCCAATGGTCCTCCACTTAGATGCAGTCCTGACACACAGCCAGCAGATGTCACTCTTCTGACTGTATGAAATGCTTCAAAGCAGTGTGTCAATCTTGAAGCAGGTGTGTCAAAGTGGTTCAGTGCTTCATGAAGCTTCGATTTCACCATCATAGAGAGAGGACACCTACCACAGACACACGCAGCAGCGCATACGGAGGGAGGCCGGAGCAGCACGCAGGCAGTCGCCCTACAACACAACACCAATGCCTTAAGCACATTGAGAGACACAAACAAACAGTGAGGTGAAGCAGTGTGCAGCCATACCTGTCGGATCAACTGACCGCTGACCCGGAAGTGGCGCAGAGGTGACGGAAGCGCAAAGGAGAACTGGTGGGTGGACTGCTGCTTTTATACTGGCCCACCTCATCAGCGGCCACCAGCGGCACTCCTTATAAACAGTGGCAAATCACAAAGGATAACGCTGCTACAAAACCAAGTGTACTCCACTATACTGTAAAAATCTACTGTAGTGACCAACACATCAATACAGTACAATACCTGTTGTGTTCTCTGAATGTCCGGATAATGGTGGCCACTGAGAACCTACTCAAGTTTGGACAGACTCTTAGTCCTGCTTCAGCCATTGTCATGCCATGGACAATGACATGGTCAACGACTGTTGCTCGCATCTCGTCTGTAATGATGGTGCGAGTTTATCTTGCTCTCCCTCCTGGGCCTGCTCCTCTCCCTCCATGGCCTGCTCCTCTCCCTCCTCTGACTCGAACTCCTCTTCCTCTGACTCTGCCTCCGTCCATTGTGTTCATTTGGAACCTTCAGCAAACTGTGCACTCTGAACTGTCTTTTATAGGTGTGGTCCAAGCCCCAACCTCCGGTGGAGACGAGTGAGACCAATGCGGAAGTGCCAAAAACTGCAGTTCACCGACTGTCCACTTGAGGCTGGCTCCAGAAGTGAGCAAATTCCCATAGACCCCCATGTTAAAATGCCCAACTTTAGAGCAGAAATAAACATGTTTACAGCCTGGTACAAAAAATGGTGGGGGGATTTTTTTTACTAAGTCTTCCGTTTAAATGTTATTAAGGTTTGAAATTGCGCATAATTAAGGGCGTGGTCACTTTGAGTGACAGGTCGCACCATCACGGGTGGCTAACTAGCATGCTAACTAGCCGCTGGCTCTGCTGTGCGGAGCTGAGCTCAGACTCGGTCGTCTGCTCCAATTCGTGCCCATGTTCAAGGCATTGAACCTGTCCTCTCAGCCGTGTCTGTGCCTTCTGGATATTTTTTCAGGCAAATATTGGAGTAATATGGCTTGCTGTTCGATTAATTATACCAACAGACCGTCCAAGAAGTCCGTGCTCCAGGTTTTTCGGTAAGTGAAATTCGGAAATTATAGTATTATTTTAATTATGTTTATATGTTACCACTAATTAGCGGTGTCGCTGTCTGCGGTCACTACGGTCACCAGCTAGCTTGTCAGCAGCGTGTATCGGTGTCTGCGGTCACCACCTAGCTGTCAGCTGATTATTATTATTAAGCCTTTATTTAATACATGTAAAATCACATTGATACCGGAGGTCTCATTTTCAAGTGCGACCTGTATCACAGCAGCAACATCCACATCAAGTTACAGAGCCACAGACAATACGATACAGCACAAGCTTAGCTCGTTAACTAGCTAACCAGCCAGCTAACATTTAGTCTTCGAGCAAGACGCCAGTCCGGGGATGCATCGAAGTCAGAGCCTGACAGAGAAGTGTTAGGATTTAACGTTAGGCATTTAGGGAGAGGATATTTTGAACAAAAGGCTGAGGTTTGAAAATAAAGGTCCACCACGTTAGTTAGCTAACGTGATGCAACGTTAACGTTGTCATATGAGCAGCGTAACGGTAACGTAACATTAAGGCTATGCTTGTGTATGTAAATTAAAAAGTGGCGAACTGTGCGAACTGTGTGTAACATAATTAAAAAAAGCTAATGTGACATTTGACTGTCACATAAAATATTAATAAGATCAGTGTATGATATAGGCCTGTAGCTACACAACAATAGATAATGCACAGACAGAATATGGGGACTGTGATGGTCACCTTTTTGTTTGGTTAAAATAAATTGATTATGATCTTGTAGCCGGAGCACTGTGTACTCCCTCTCGCAGCAGGGCGCTGTATTGATTTTACCTGAAGCACTGATTGATGGACGGCGCCACGCCGCACCACGCCGCTATATAATGTGGCCATACTGTGCGCGCCTCTGTCTTTCTCTCTCCTTCCCGGATCTGCTGGTCCCCCGTGGTGGCTGTGGCCGGGTGTGACGGGCTTTGTGCAGGCGTGGCTGTGTTGTAGCGCTTGCTGGCGCGTCTGCCATTGAGCCGCACGTTTCCTCTCGCAGCACACAGTGTGGCGGACTGCTGGTGGCGTGCGGCTGGGTTTGTCCCGCTGGGATCCCTCCTGGTTGCGGTTGTTTCTCCGGGTGCCCTAGAGTATCTCTCCTCTGCCCCTCCGTGAGGCTGTGCCGGTGAGGCTCGAGGTGATTGAATCTACTGCCACCGTTTCCTGGACGGCGCTGCTGTTTTGGCTCTGCTCTTTAATTCGTGGCCTGTTTTGGAATCTCCCGGACCGGTCTCGGTCCTTGGGTTGTGTGGCGCTATTTGGCCCGTGATTTTCCGTGGCCATTTAGCTCCTCATTGAGCTGGCGTCTGGACTTGAAGTGCCACGGCTATTGATTTAACTGACCTCATTTTTATATTATTTATTTTGTATGTAAATTTGTTGAGTTTATTATTATGTCTAATGGTATTTTGGTTTTCTTATTTACTTCATTGTTGTTGTTGTTGTTGTGTGTGTGTGTGTGTGTGTGTGTGTGTGTGTGTGTGTGTGTGTGTGTGCGCGCGCGAGCATTAGCATGTATGTGTTTTAAAGCAGCTGTTTGTTCGCTGTGGGCCTGTTTTAATTCTCCCTCTCTCCTTGTGGACAGGTGCTGCGGGCCCAAGGCGACGACCCAATCCCTGGTGGCGGGTTTTGTTCACAGATCCTCAGGTGTGTTTGTGTGTGTGTGTGTGTGTGTGTGTGCGGTGCCACGGGTGTTCAATTTACTTTCTCCTCCTTAATTTTGGTTCTGGTCTGCCGTGGTAAGCCCCAGCTCTGTCCACTTGTCCATTCATTCCCCTTTTTTTGGCCCAAGTGTAGTCATTGCATGTAATAGCTGGAATTTTTTTGATTATTGTGGAAATAAAATTACTGGTATATTTTCTATAAGCCGTCTCTTGCCCTGTGGTAATTTCGAACCTTGTGTGACCTTCAGCATTGATAAAACTAACTATTTCCGGGGGCGCAACTCCCCCTGGTGGTGTTGTCTGGCAACAAATCTTTTTCCACCCTCCACTTGCCACAATCTGAACATTGAAGTAATTTAAATTGTATTGTTTGCATGTAAAAGTGTCTGCAAAGTAGGTAGCTAACACATATTACTTTGAATATCTATTTGTCTGTGTAAAGTTTTCCTCTAGTGACCCAGACAGACTGGATCAGTGGACACTCAACACCAGAAGACAGAACTGGACTCCAAACAAGACTTCCTGTCTGTGCAGTGAAACTTTGAGTCATCACTTCAGCACTGACTCCAGGATAAAGACACCCTTTTTCATACAGTACCCAGGGTGTAAAGTAACGAATTACATTTACTCACGTTACTGTAATTGAGTACTTTTTATGAGTAATTTGTAATTTTCTAAGTAGTTTTTGAAATATGTAATTTTTACTTTTACTCGAGTACATTTTGACCCAAGTATTTTACTTCGCTACACTTGAACCCCCTCACGTTACTGAGTACAATATTGATAGTGAAAAAATTAAATACGGGCGGAAAACCCCTGTGTCCCGGAAGTGAAAGTCAATTGCATGGCCTTGCCTTGTGCGCGCCCGCGCCCAGTCTCATAATTGGATCTACGCCTTGGAAGATGGCTGTTGCTGACCAAGATATGGAGATCATGGAGGAGGAAGGGCCCGACGAAAATATAAATTCTGAAGAGGAATGCCACAAAAACCCTTGGCCAAACTTGGAAGACTTATTCGCGTTCAAACGCACAAAAGGCAACAACATTATAATGCAGTGTAAAATGTGCCTGCCCGGCAGAACGGAGCTTTCAGCATTCAAGACATCAACATCTAATTTACGAAAGCATGTGGTGGTAAGTTAGCGCATGTGTTTTTGTCTCTTACATCCCAAACGGTTTATTTGTTGTTTGGTTTAAAAATCCCAGATAACACAGTGCTGCCAACTTTCCCAGAAACGGGAGGGGGGCGGGTGTAGTACGGATCGCGGACGTTGGGGGACAGTGGGCGGAGGATTCTTAGTAGAATTTCTCTATTTAATTTAAGGATTTAATAATTTAATGAATTTAATGCCTAGCTAACTGCAGCAATCCTACAGTAGGCCTATTAAATTCTGCATTTTTTTAATATAACAGTGACAGTACAACACATTTTTTTCATAAGGATGAGATTGTTCTAGCTTAATAAATGTTCTAGTTCTTAAATAGTATTTTCTAAATATGAGTGTGCCTACGAATACATAACCACTCTGTACCCTCTTGTATTGTGTGTATTCACAGAGAAAGCATCCATCAAAGCTTGCTGCTTTTAGTGCATGTTCACGGAAGTCACCACAGGAACAAGAAGGCAAAAGTAAGCAGAGCAAGCTCCCAGACAACCAGGCCAAACTTGCGGTGGGTGGTGCCATCCGTGTGTCTCAAGGGACAGTTGACCAGTTCCTCATCAGGCTTATCTGCGAAGGTCACCACCCTTTCTCTTTGGTGGAACAGCCAGCATTCAAAGAGTTTGCTGCTGCTCTCAATCCTCAATACAAAATGCTCTCCAGGCCCACAGTTAAGAGAAGAATCGCAGAAGCTGCTGCTGAAATGAAGACAAAGTTGATATCACACCTTAGTAACATCAATCATGTCGCTACTACCACAGATTGTTGGTCTGCACACCAAAAAAGCTACATAGGTGTCACGTGCCATTGGATTGATGGGGAGACTTTTGAGAGAAGATCTGTTGTGTTGGCATGCAAGAGGTTAAAAGGGTCACACACCTTTGATGTGCTTGCAGGTGTCCTGGATGATATCCACTGCCAATACAGAATAAGAGGGAAAGTGGTTAGAACCACCACAGATAGTGGCTCAAATTTTGTGAAGGCCTTCTCTATTTTTGGTGAGCAGAGCCAATCGGAGGATGAGGATGCTGGATCAGATACAGACCAAGAAGGTTCAGAATCGGATGATGATGATGAGTTCCAAGACACATTCAGCATCCTAGAGCAAGACAACGGCCTGGAGTACCAGCTCCCCAAACACCAGAGATGTGCATGCCACCTACTGAACTTAGTTGCCACGACAGATGCTGACCTTGCTGAAAAGAAGAACGACACCTACAAGAGGCTTTCACGTGCCGCCTTTGGCAAATGCCAAGCTCTGTGGAATAAGTCAGGTCGCTCGCACACTGCAGCAGAAGCTGTGGAAGACAAATGTGGTCTTCAGCTCATTCGACCCAACAAGACACGGTGGAATTCAACATACATGGCTGTGGAGAGAATCCTACGCATCATAAAAGAACAAGGGGAGGATGCCATCAGGCGTGTCTGCGAAGAACTGAAACTGAAAATGTGAGTTTTTGTTTTTACATTTTAAAATATTTAATTAGCATATATAACTTAACATTTGTCATAATTCATGATGAATAAACAGTGGTGATTCAAGAGTATAAAATACACAATATATAATACAATACAATATTATGATGTAAATGTTATTTTGTTGTTTATGGTTACAAAGTCCAAATCCTTCTATGTTAAGAAACAAAACTTAATTATTGTTTTTTCATTTATTTATCTTGTGCAGGTTGAGTCAGGCAGAAATTGCCTTTCTGGATGAATTCTGCTGTGTGATGAGACCAGTGGTAAAGGCCTTGAATATTCTTCAGTCAGAGAGCAACACACACCTTGGGTGGCTGCTCCCAGTGATCTCTGAATTACAGTTCAAACTGAGAAGGCAGGAAGCGTCAGTCAAGATGTGCCTCCCACTCATCTCGGCACTACAGCAAGGGGTCCAGAGGCGCTTCAGAGTCATGATGGAGGACCGAGAGCTTATCTCAGCAGCAATCCTCCTACCCAAATTTAAGACGGGCTGGACTGACAAAGCTGAAGTCATTGAAGCAGGTATGACTCCATTGTTCAATATCACAGCGATCAGTAATTTATTTTAGTCTTGTTCATTTGTTTTCTATCAACAAATACATATTAACAACATTTCAATACAGAATACAAGGAGTTTTATTTGCCACATGCATAGAAATACTAAAAAAGCATAACATGAGGTGAAATTACAGTTAACCATCTGTACTGTGCAGGCGTGTTTGTTAGTGGGAGCTGGGGTATTAAAGTGCAATAGTGCCAAAGTGCATACTGCAATATGTCATCTGACTTAGCTGTCCATAGTACTCTTTAAGAACAAATAGCTCAGTACTTAATTTCCCTACGCTGTCTGTCATTAAACAGGACTACTGTATGTGAGGCATCACCTTGACCAGATGGCTGAGGCTGAGGTGGAGCAAGGCGCGCTCAAGCAGCATTCGTCGGACGAAGAGGACTACTTCTCCACGATGAAGTCCCGCAGGTCAGAGGGTTCTGGGGAATTGGAGGGGTACCTTGCCTGTGTGTCAGAGAGCATGGACCTGATGAACTCCTTCCCAAACATTAAGAAACTGTCTCTGAAACTCAACACAGGCCTTCCAGCCTCAGCCGCCTGTGAGAGGCTTTTTAGTTCTGCCGGGTTGCTCTTCACAGCAAAGAGAGCAAGACTTACAGCAAAAAACTTTGAAAATCAGCTGCTGCTGAAATTAAACAAGAGCTTTTCCAGTCTAAAGTTGTAGATTGTGGGCAGAATTGTGGGATCCTGTGGGCATTTTATTTTGGTTTATTGTGAATAGCAAGATCCTGCGGGCATTTTATTGTGAATACTGGGATCTTGTGGGCATTTTATTTTGAATTGTGGGATCCTGTGGGCACTTTATTTTGTGTGCATTTTGTGTTTTGAATACTTTGATTCTGGTTTAATTTTCTTTATTCTTATTGCAGTGTTGTCGGTTGGACAATATGACTGAAAATAGTTTGCACTTTACAGTACAGGTTGTGACTGTCCTTGTTGTCCTTGTATTGTGAGGAAGTAAGAGGATCATGTTACCGAGCTCAGCTGAGCTTTTACAAGTGTGGATGTGTACTTTAATATGCCTCGAAGTTGATTAAAACAACTTGTGCTGGATTTGATTCATGACTCATCCTTTTTTTTGCATTGAATAACTGAAAGTAACTAAGTAACTTTTACTCAAATTACATTTTAAATGAAGTACTTTTGTATTTTTACTCGAGTAAATTTTTAGATGGGTACTTTTACTTTTACTTTGAGTAGGATTTAAGCAAAGTAAAGATACTTTTACTCAATTACAATTTTTCAGTACTTTTTCCACCTCTGACAGTACCTTACTAAACTTATTAGTTTGAAATGATGAATTATTGTCCATAATACAATTAAATGCATTACATATATTATTGTCATACATTACCAAGTACTCGATTAGGGCACAGCTTGCTCCGTACTATTACTGATAAGGTGAAATGACACACTGACACACCAGTGCAGTTTAGTGTTCCCTGATGCAGAAGGCCAAATGAAGATTTTATCAATCAAGGAACATGACATGTATTTACCAACTTTAACATTTTAGTGCTTTTTATGCAAAGACCCTTTATCAAAGTGAGAATTACTACCTTTTTCCCCACACACAGTCTGTCAAGAACCAATGGAAAAAATTTTGTCATAATGAGACAGCCGAACAGCATGATTCCACAGTGGCAGTGAGCTTTGAGAACAGTTCAGTTTCCTTTTGGCAGCAACAATTATGTTAATGTGGATGAACTGCATACTGTACATTCATACTCCAGTTGTTTTGATAGTACAGTTAAATTTAAAATCAAATTCAAATATAAAGTCAAATCTACAGAATTTAAACACAAAACTGAATGAATGACAGCCACTTACTCAGCAATAAGATCATTGTGGTGGTGAGTGTGCTTTTAACTAAGACAGGCTGTAGTCAATGTTTTCGACCTGTGTTTTTAACTTGTCCTCTTTCTCTCTAGTAGGACACTTGAGGAAAGTTATAACACCTCGACCAATGTGATATTTACTCCACAGTAAAGAGGTTGTTTAACAAGAAATTAAGATTTTGCAAATTATGACACTGGGTCCTAATTCATATGTTTACTGTTACAAATCTTTTCATTTTTTTCATGTGTACTTTTTGTAACCTTCATAGTGATGATTTCATGAATGCAAGCTTTGACTTAATTTTGTTAAACTGTTTGTGTAATGGTTAGAATTTTTGTGATATAAGTGGATCAGACAAAAATGACTTTAGAGTAAAAGCAATTTTTTTTGAAAGCTGTCATTCATCAGTTTCCTGTGATGACTGGAAATGTAGGGGTGATTTAAACCATTTACAAAATGTAATCGTTATTAATGGCATCTTAATGTTTTCACTTATGTCTTAACATTTACCCAAGTTTGCATTTATCTTAGCAATAAATAAATAATAATAAATAATTGGATTACAGTAACTTGTTTATTTTGAGTTTGCACTACTCAAATTATCTTAAATAATTGTATCACAGTAACTTGTTTATTTTGAGTTTTGCAGTACTCAAATTATCTTAAATAATTTAGATTACAGTAACTTGTTTATTTTGTTTGCAGTACTCAAATTATGTTAAACAATTAGATTAAAGTAACTTGTTTATTTTGAGTATGGAGTACTCAAATTAACTTGAATTAGATTACAGTAACTTATTTGCTGTGCGCTTCCAGTACTCAAGTGATGGCTTAATTCGCTTTAGTGTTGCTCATCCCTCATATTCAGGTCAACTTAATGTAATCTAACTTTGTGAGAGCCACACTTGGCCACTGTACTCAGGTTCAACTGAAGGAGCAAGGGAAGGATTAGTGTAAAAAGTAAACACATGGGCGTGGTTTTGGTTGACGAGGCTAGTTCAGCTAGTTGGCTGAGGTCATAAAAATAAAGCGTTTTGCTTCTCAAAACAATATGCGTTCAAGAGTGAAACATTTGCATCACAAAACCATTGTCCATGAAAAAGTCTGACCTCACAATCGCTTGGCACTATTTTCTCTCCCTTAGAATGGGCTTTTTTTTTTTTTTTTTGGAAAGTGTGTGCGTAAGAATGAGCATGAACATGAGCTCCTGAATGTTTTTGCTTTTTTGGATGTTTTAAAGTGAGATAAACCACTATTCTTCTGAGAGCTGGAAGAAGAAAGAAGAGAAACCGTTGTTTTAAAAAAAAATCTACCAAGAAGGAAAAAAAACAGCAAAAACCTCAGAAAACAGTGATAGACTGGAAAACAACGGAACCAACTGCCAAACTGACAGTTAGCCTAACTGTCCAATCAGCAACAACAAAAAAGGTCAAGCAAAGAGGAGGAAAACAGCTGAAGACGCAAGTGAGTGAGCATAAAAGAGAACTTGCCTCTCTCTCAAGTAGGAATGGGTACCTTTCACATCTGAATTGATATGATACCGATACTCGGCACCTGCGAATCGATACCGGTATTTTCGGTACCTGTTTTCGATACTTTTTTTTTTGGGGGGGGAATATGTGTTTGGTAATTAAAGTTATTTTGTATATTTAAAAAAATAGTCAAAACTTCAGCAGAATTTTGAACATTTATTCTTCAATAACTTCTTCAATTCTTCAAGTGAAATAACTCCAACATAGAACTTGAGAAAAATGTGTGTGGGGATAAAGTAAATAACTTAAAAATAAATAGATTCAAAATAAATAACTGTATGAAATGTTTCACATTAGCAGCACCTGGCACCTACAGTAAACAAACACTTAATCAAGAACCATAGGATACGATACACACATCTTTAACAGTTCTTTTTAAGGAACATGAGCATGTTGACTTTTTCTGGCAAGAGCCGAGCCCATTCCACGCTGACTGTGTCCCCAGCTGTCGAGAACACTCTTTCAGAAGGAGTGGAAGAAGCCTGCACACAGATATTTTTTGGCCAAACTTGCCAGCATTGGCATTTGGTCATTCTTCTGCCACCAGGAAGGAGGGGACTGGTGGAGGGGACTGGTGGAGCTGAGGACTGCTGGAAAGCTCCTGTAGGTCTGCAGCTCTTTCTTTACCTTTTCAGTCACTGAGGGAGTAGTGACATCTGCCTCAGTCTGCATTAGCAGGGCCTGGTCTTCGTCCTCAAAGAGCTGACCAAGTGCTGAAAGCTTCTTTCTTTTTACAGGTGCTGCTGCCTCTTCTCCTTCAGACTCATCATCTTGCAGCACATTTCTTTCTCTCTCCTCCGCCTCCTCTTCCTCATGGGTCATCACCACTCCACCCTTAAAAATATAGCATACACAACAAGTAATTAAAACAATGTTTGTATTACAACAGAACACATAAGTCTACTTCATGCCCCAGAATGAACAAACCTTATTTGCACTTAGTGCCACAGCTGCATTTTCTAGGCGGGTCCAAACAGCCTCATCATGAACCCAGCCTTTGAAGCGTGGATTTAGCGCTGTAGCCTCCTCAAGGAAGAGTCGAAGCTCTTTATTTGCTTCCTCCTATAAAAGAACATAAAATTATTTTGGTGATCAATTCTAAATGTGAACAGTTGGATGGCAAAATTAAGTGAATGATTTACATACTGTGTAGCGGAAGGAGAGGTCGCCCCAGACCACCTCCTTGATGGCTCTCCTGAATGCAGATTCTTCATCTGTCACCTCGAACTTGGCCCTCAGTTTGTCCAGGATGGGGATCTGCCCTGCTGTGGCGTTCTTGTCAGAGGAGACTGCAAGTGTGGATGTGTATAGGACTTTCATGGTGTCCACAAAGTCCTCACACTTGCTTATGTCATCATCTGACACCCTCTCTAACCTAGGAGCAAAATACATAGATACAAGTATATATGGATAAGGATGTTTTGTGTCAGCAGAATACACGTAATTAAATTTTTTCATCTCTGTCCATGGCCTTCTTTATGCGTGGGTCCCTTGCAGCAGCCTGGATGGCAGGGTACTGTTCAATGAAGCGCTCTACCATCAGGAAGAGACTGTTCCATCTGGTTCTCACATCCAGTATGAGGGAGTGCTCATCAAGGCCTTAAAGAAGACAAAGACAGAGTTTTGTCCCAGTTAAATGTAGTTGAAAGAAGAAGAGTACAAATAAAATATGTATTTAGATATATTACCATTACAAGATTTTTTATTTATCTATAATTGACCTTCTTTCACCTACCGAGGAGTTTCTATTTCTCTTTCAGAACAGGCTTTGCAAGGCTATTTCTTCTAAGCCACAGCACAACAGCCCGTATCCTCCCTGACCAACTGGATATGTTTTTCACACTGTACAGTTTGTGGGCTGCAATGTTGAGGGTGTGTGCGAAACACCCCATCTTCAACCCAAAGCAGCCTCCTTTGCCTTAGTGAATGGGGTCACTGTTGCAGCTCTCACTGTAACTGAAGGGCGGGTGGGGAAATGGGACGACGTGGATGGACCTGTTACTCAACATAAAAGTGTAACATTAACATTACGTGGAACCGAGCCGATTTTAACTTCAAATGCTTCTCAAAATGCCAGGCTAACAAGAACATTTAAGCACATTATTTAGCTTACCTGGAGCCAAAGAACTTGATGCTGCTGAGCTAACTGAAGATGTGTCGTCGTCATCATCATCGTCGTCGTCGTCTACCTTTTTAAACGGGGCCGGTTGTTCTCCTTCCTCGAAGCTGGCTGCAAATGTCGAGCCGCTGGCTGCAGCAGGCTTGCTGGCGGTAACGTTTGCTGCTGGCGCTGGGTGAGTAGCTGTGGAAACGTTAGCTTGTGTTTTTAAACTGTCAAAAATCATGCACTCCTCCGCCTTGAGGAGTATTTGGTGTTTAACCAAGTGCTTCCTCAAGTTGGTCGTGTTTCCTTTGCTGGTTTTGCACTTCGCATCGCAAAATGTTGCACCGCGCGTTGTCGGCATCCAGCTTGGTAAAATGTAGCCAGACTTCGGAGCGCTTGCGATCCGCCATGGTTCACCTCTGAAAATCAAACAACCACTGATGTAATTGGCCAAATCACTAGAACTATCTGACATCCCTGGTCTCACTCTGTCTGACACACAGGTTAAATGTCTACTTTTTGCAGATGATCTCATATTGCTAGCTCCACCAAAGGAAGCACTACAACAGCAACTGGATCATCTGCAAACCTTCTGTCAGACCTGGGCCCTGACAGTTAATCTGGACAAAACCAAAATTATGATATTCCAGAAACGACCCAGGGTCAGGGAAACCAAACCAGGTTTTTCCTGGGCTTTCATGAGGTGGAGCACACACACAACTACACATACTGAGGACTACGCATCACATCCACAGGAAACTTTAACCTGGCTGTTGATGATCTCAGAGAGAAGGGAAGAAGGGCTTTCTATGCTATAAAGAAATCTTCAAACATTAATATACCCATTAGAATCTGGCTCAAAATATTCAAATCTATAATTGAACCAATTATTCTATATGGTAGTGAGGTGTGGGGTCCTCTTGCAAATCAAGATTTTGAAAAATGGGACAAACACCCCATCGAAATCCTGCATACAGAGATTTGCAAGAGCATCCTCAGAGTGCACAGGAACACCCTTCTAATTAGAATTCAAAAAAGAGCCATCAAATTTGATAAACACCTTAAAACAAGTGACCCCAACTCCTACCACTACAAAGCTCTGCAATGCCAAGAGGAGAACATGGAGAAGAGCCCCCTCAGCCAGCTAGTCCTGAGGCTTAGCTCCTCTAACAGCACAAGACCTCAGGACAGCCCTCACACAATCTGGACCCACCAAATTATAGAGAAACAAAAAGAACATTACATTAACTGCTGGACATCTACCACAAAAACACAAAGCAAACTTCAGTGTTATTTGGCTCTAAACAGACAGTACACGGTGGCAGAATATCTGAGCACCGTGACTGATGAGAAACTTAATAAACTCCAACAACAAGTCTCCACATGCAGCTTCTCTGCTGCTGTGAAAACTGAATAGAGGGTGAATTTATACGTCGGGAAAAACCCAAAATGCGAGTACACTTGCCCCTGTCGCCGCCATTTTTTAAAAATGGCAACGTTACTGTAGCTAGCGGTGATATTTGAATTAAGGCTGAACAATATGGACAAAATTTCATATCTCGATATTTATGCCAGATATCTCGATACCGATACGATATGACTATGGGTTCAGTGAAAACTAAGCATTGTTTATAAAATATAAAAAAACCCATTCCAAACCATTTTCTGGAAGCCCTCTTTAGTGACTGAATACACGGGAATCATGTGTAGCAATATGGTAAGTTGTAGCGTTTGTAATGTCGATTGGTATGGCATTATGCTACTGAATGCATCAACAATCTGACCTTGCTTGGGCTTGACACAGGAGGTCCTAGATGTCCCCGCCGTGTCTTTTATTCCAAGGCACTGTTCATACAGTACTCGGTAGTGTTGTCACGGTACCAAAATTGGGACCCACGGTACGATACCAGTGAAAGTATCACGGTTCTGAGTAGCATCAGAATACCACAGTGAAAATGAGGCAGATGTGCCTTTTGTCATTTATAAAGAGATAAATCCCTTTTCTATAATATAATACATCAATGATATTTCAATGGAATAAATTACTTATTGACTTATTCATACTTCAAAAAACAGCATCAATAAGTGATTAACATAGGGGGGATCAAAATAAAATAAATAAAATAAAAATCAACCAGCCACCCTCCTCCCCTGACAAGTAAAGAACAGTCCCTAGAGTGCGCTGAGGTTTGTGGAAATGTGAACGTCTCGTTTCTCCTCACTGGCGCTCATGAAGCCGTCTGCCACGGCTCGGCTGTTCAGGCCTCTCGGCAGAACGGGGGTCACAGACGGGAAGAGCCTGGTGACGCGAGGCGAACCTTGGTCGCCGGTAGCCTGGTGACGCGAGGCGAACGGCGACCGAGAGGCCCGGCTCCAGGTGAATAAGTTGGTGTCATGACTGCCCAGTAGCGGCTACGCGAGGCTACCGGCGACCGAGAGGCCCGTTAGCCTCGCGTCACCAGGCTCTTCACGTACGGCCAAACGCCGGTAAACCGCGTTATCTTGCGGCGGCCATAGCGCTCCGCTGTATTCCCGTCTGTGACCCCCGTTCTGCCCCCACAACAGCTGCTGAATGATTTATTTTGCTCCAAGAAAACTATTCTCAGTCGCAAATGTGTTGTGTGTACTAACAAGTTGCTAGCAGCAGCAGCACGTCTCCCTCGCTCAAGGGGATGTTTGTGATTGGCTGGTTTGCTGTCGATTCAAGGCAAGCAGGAAATGAGGTTTGTGATTGTCTGGCCTTAACTGTACATTTCGGGCAAGCGTAAAAAAGGATGTTTGTGATTGGCTGAGCTGTACATGTAGGTCAAGCTGGGGAAACTCGCGGGTAAATTATATCGTCAATATCGTTGCCTTTTCGGATATTAATATCTTGCATGTTCATATCTCGGTATAGATACGATAACGATATATTGTTCAGCCCTAATTTGAATTGATTTTGTTTACTCCTCCCTGCAAGCAGTACTACACTACAACAAGAAAACGCGACAGTTTACAAAAGAGTAAAATATTTACTTACCAAATCTCTGTGCTAAACAAGTAAGCTACGTGAAGGTGCTGAAGGGAGCTCCTGGTTGTCCATGTGGTTGATGTGTACATGTGGGAAAGTGGGAAGTAGATGAGGCAGGTCTGAGCATGTCCAAAAAACGCCCAAAGCACACTGGGTACAATACATTATTTTTTCTCATTTGACTTAACTGGGATAAATCAAGTTAAGCATGTTTTCCAACCCCAAATTACTACTTACTTATTTAGAATTAGTATTCATAACAGGTTGATGAAAACTGAGTTTGGTTCACTTATCATATTTAATTAATCTGTATGTTAGCATTTACAGTGTTCTGTTTGCCTCACTATAAAAACGTCACGATACCTTTGCCTGAGGAAGACCCTTTCAGAGTTGGCAACATAGCGAACAAGTGACATGTCCTTGGGGGCTTCAAAACTATTGTGTCCAGCTAACTTTTTGTTTTTCATTTTGAGCCCTTTTATCCAGTCAAGTACAGGGTTAAAAATAATCAGGCCCACACAGCAATGGACTGCCTAATTTTTTGTCAGTGACAATGTTAAACATTAATGCTTTATGTTTTATCTGTAGTGTATGATTTGTTTGCCCTTTCAATTGACAGTCAGATTTGATTGTGAAATACAATATTCAGTCAGTAACAAAGACAAAAGGAGTGCAAATATAAATAGAATCTATTGAAATTTTAAACAAGTTATAGATGAATATAAAAACTCAACATTGGCCATGACAGCCTGGGCTATGTTCAGACCTAACAAAATGTGTCCTAAAGGCCAAATTCAAAAGCAGTGACACTGCAAGCAGTTCACTGCATTTGGAAGTGGTCTTTAAGACAATTAACTAATTTACTTAAAAACATATAATTTCTCCTAGGTGTGAGATGAATGTGTCTGATGTGAGGATGCTCAATTATGGCACCATTTAAACTATGAACACATGTAGCCATAACACTGTAAACACATTTCCTGGCCTTATCAATCTTTGCTGGATTGCCACCAGCATCCCACCTGCACCTTTGGGCCAATTAAGAAAATATTATCTTAATGCCAGGATGCTGGAGGTGAAGCTGGTGCAGGTCCTCCTTCATCATGCTGACCAGCTTGACACTGCTGACCTTCCCCATGTCATTGCCGCCACAGTGGATGATGAGGACATCTGATGCTGCTCTTCCTCGCAGGGAGTGGGAAAAGAAGGAGAGAAAGCCTCTCTGCAGTCCACCCCAGCCAAACCAGCAGACATGGACGCCCGGCATGCTGAGGGTGCTTCCCTCTGCACCTCTCTGGGCACCATGCCGGACATAGCTGTCACCAGTGCTCCACACTGCATATGAAAGTAAAATAAGTGCAATAAATAATTAGCATTATATATTTTTTTAAAAAGTTGAAGCGTTTTTTTTTTTTTTAAGATAACAGCTGAATCACTGATTCAAGGTTTGTTGTATAACATCAGTTTAAGCTAAACTCAACTTACCTCATGTTTCATGAGGGAGCTGCCACAGGGCTAGCCAAAGTAGCGCAGCGCTGCAGTCAAGATGGCCAACATGGCGCCGCCATACATCCAATCCATGCCAGAAGTTTTTTTTTGTTTTTTTTTTTTTATTTAAATTCCAAAGATTACAAGACCTTTCAATAAGTAATATACAGATATTTCAATACAACAATAAAATTCCTTCTCAAAGGTCATTGTAATTTTTTTTTTTTAGTTAAAACAAATCTGATAAGCAGTGAACATGCACAGTTACGTTTTAGACTGAGCGTAAACAAGTGTAACATAAACAGATAACTAGGAAACCATAACCGGAAAGGAAAGCCATAAAATTAAAGGGTAAAAAAATAAAATAAAATAAAATAAAAAATTAAAAAAATTCAATTATCACTTTCTGGGTCAGATTGAAAGACAAAGCAGATAACACACTGTAAAGGCATTCAGCATTCTTAGATCCAACTTCTTCAAAGAGTCCAAAAAGATAGCAAGCTCCTTCAACGAACATGAAAATGAGGTGTGACAGACATGAATTTACATTTATGTATAAAGTATTTTGCAAGTATAATGATATTGTTTAATAGAAATTCAGTTTTTGCGTCCTCCAAGACAACACCAAATTGAATATTTTCATAACTTAGGGGTGACAAAGACAAGTTATTTTCCAAGAACCATTGATAAAGATCTTTCCAAAACCTATCAGAGATGTTACATGAGAAGAAAAGGTGTTCCTAAGTTTCAATGTTATTTTCACAGAATGTACATTCATTCATCAACATTAATCTAAGGCGTAATAGTTCTTTACATGGATAAATCTCATTCATTGTCTTAAAGTGCACTTCTTTAGCTTTCGGTGGAATAGAAAATTTCAAATAATTACATCTAATTCTCTTAGCGGTGGATGCAGCAGTAGTGTATCTTTCTAATATTGATCTTTTTAAGGGCGATGTGAAACATCCTTTGGAAAGTAATGATCTTAGAAATTGATTTTTGCTACATTTATCAGCTGAAAAAAGACAGTCTTGAATGAATAAAGGGTACATTCGAGGTATTGTTGATTCATAAAATAAATATCGTTTGATTGTAGCTATAAGAGCTTGAGGTATTGCTTTAATCACATCACTAAATAATTCTCTGCTACAGTTTAAGTTGTACTTGTTCCTGAATTCTGTAAATTCCAATATATTGCCTCTGTCATCCAATAAATTTAGAGAGTAGACCAGATTCCCTGGTCTGACCATTCTTTGAAGTAAAAGGACTTCTTTTTTATCAAAATATATCTATTATTCCATATTGGAGTATGTGGGGGGGAGAAATTATGTTTAAATATTAATTTCCAACAATGGAGGACCTGTTGGTGAAATTTGGAAAGTTTGACTGGCAGTTTACTCATTTCAAAATCACACTTCAATAAAAATTCCACACCCCCAAAATCCAGAACAACTTCGTAGGAAGATTAAACCAAAATTTTCATACTGTTTGATAAAACTCTGCAACCACTTCAGCTTTAGTGAGCCATTCATGGGATCAAAATCAATTGCATTCAAACCTCCTTCTTCCAAAGATTTAATGACATCATTCTTCCTAATATAATGATGTCTATTTTTCCAAATAAAATTAAAATTGTTTTGATTAATAATCTTAATTATATGATCAGGGACGTTCAAAGAGTACGCTGGGTAAATCAATCTCGATAGACCATCCATTTTTGAAAGCAAAATTCTTCCGAAAATAGATAGATCCCTTTGTAACCATGTATTCAAAATCGTTTTACTTTTTTCAGAATGTTCTCAAAGTTAGCCCTCTCTCTATCTTTCAAATCCTTAGACACTGTAATTCCTAAATATTTGACTTCTTTTTTGATTGGAATGCCTTCAATAGATGTTAGAGGTTGGTCATGAATCGCCATCAATTCACATTTATTTAAATTCAACTTAAGACCAGAAGCTTCTGAGAAGGAGGAATAATTTTTAGAGTTTTCGGTATTTGAGCGGCATTTTTTAGAAATAAAGTTGTATCGTCCGCCAGTTGGCTTACAACTAAGGGACAACCCATAACATTTAGCTGCTTGACATCCTCACTATTTTTTAACATAATAGCTAAAATCTCCGCCGCCATAATAAAGAGTAGAGGAGAGGCAGGGCAAACCTTGACGGATACCCTCCTCACCTCAATCTACTGCAGGTGCCAAATGGTAATGATACTGAACTATTTATGTCATTATAAAGCATATTGATGATCTCTGAAGCCATCACCAAAACCAAAGTGCTGCAAAGTGTCCAAAAATAAAAGGGTTTTCCACTCTATCGAATGCCTTGCAAAAATCTAAAAATAAAATGAAACCATCATCCTCAATTCTGTCACTATAATCAAGTAAATCCAACACTAGCCTGATATTGTTATGGATGGAGCGTTCTTTAAGGAAGCCAGATTGTGTTTCACTGATAATTTGTGCCATACCTTCTTTTAATCTGTTAGCAATAACATGGGCAAACAATTTATAATCGACATTAAGTAGTGTAATAGGTCTCAGATTCTCCAAGTATTTTTTATCCTTGCTAGGTTTGGGGATAAGGGTTATTAATCCTTGCTTCATTGTGGGCATTAGGGACTTGTTCGTGAAGCATTCACATATAGCAAAAAATAACAGTTCTTTTATTTCATTCCAAAAAAATTTATAAAAAATTGACGATAACCCATCTTGTCCAGGTGCTTTCCCTAAATTAAGTTTTTTGATTGCATTATCCAATTCATACATTTCAATTTCAGCATCACATAGTTCCTTGAAATCGGTGCTGATTTTGGGGATATGATGTTTAATACTTTGGAAAAGGGCATCAGATTTCTCTTTAGAATGAGACAAGGAATATAAAGCTTTATAAAATCTATGGACTTCATTAGACAGCTGTTTAGGGTCCGTGCATTCAACATCATTTATCATAAGCACATTAATTGCATTTCTTTCTTGTCTTTTTTTTCCTAAGCCACAGAAGTACGCAGTATTTTTCTCCCCCTCTTCTAACCATTTGGCCCTGGATCTTACATAAGCCACTCGTGCTTTCCTCAAGTACATTTCATCTAGTTTCGATTGGAGGTTTATGAATATATTTTTGTCTGACTCTGACATAGGTGTCTTTTTACAGCAGTTATCAATATCTTGTACTAGCTTAAGTTCCTGTTCCCTGAAAGCTTTGCTTCTTTTTCTCCAAATTTGATTGAGATTTGTCTGACCCTGTACTTAAAAAACTCCCACCTATTACAATAGCTACCTATTGTTGAATCAAATTTTATCTCTAATATCAAATCTTTAATTAAATTACAATATTCATCACATTTCAGAAGGTCACCATTAAATTTCCAGTGTGTTTTTTTTTTGTTATTGTGTAGTGAAGATTGTAGCACAAGAGATAAGATACAATGATCAGTTAGGGGTGCACTTGACATTGATACATCTGAAACAAAATCTACTAGTTCAAGTGTTGATTCAATTCAAATAAACACAAGAAGTTTGTGCTCTAGAAAAGGATCAACACTCAGTGAATACTCTCCTAAACCCTATGATACTCTATTATGGCAAGGCTTAACTATACAGACCAATGAGCAGTGATAACTAACATGTATTTGGGGTCATCGGGTGGGAACCTCCTTTCACCGGTGTTTCGTCTAGTTGGTCCCACGACACCTCCAGGAGGCTAGACAGTGATCTCTGGCGTCCCAGAGACACTCCCCTAATGCCAGGTCTCACTGCTCCACACACCAACCCAACAACCTCCTTAACCTTACTTACACATGGCTTTCTCAGCCCAAACAGCACTGCCACCTTCAACCAAACCCAGGCTCCGTACAAGCAAGCTCCAGGTAGAGGCTGTGCTGATACTACCTTTCCTAGCACATTCACCATACACTACATAACATAACTACAGTGTAAGCTAAAGTTAAAAGGAGATAAATGAACTCACAGGATCAGCAAACACACTCACCCTGCTGCATGGCCTCAAAAATGGCCACAAAATGGATTCAACTAGGCCACTCCCACACTTAAATAACCTTCCTCTTCCTCCTTACTAATACATGGCTTTCACAGCCCTAATTCACACTCTGATTCACACACTACATAACATAAGCTAAAGTTAAAGGAGATAAATAAACTCACAGGATCAGCAAACACACTCACCCTGCTGCATGGCCTCAAACAAAATGGATTCAACTAGGCCACTCCCACATTTAAATAACCTTCCTCTTCCTCCTTACTTACACATGGCTTTCACAGCCCTAATTCACACTCTACTTCACACACTACATAACATAACTACAATATAAACTAAAGTTAAAGGAGATAAATGAACTCACAGGATCAGCAAACACACTCACCTTGCAGCATGGTCTCAAGCAAAAGGGATTCAAATAGGCCACTCCCACACTTAAATAACCTTCCTCTTCCTGGATTTCCTCCTAAGAGGAAGTGGATCTCTCCACCAGATCTCAAGGAGTTATGTGCCCTGCTTAGTAGTTCCCCCTGCTGGCCCCCAACTAACATTATTTCTTCTGTAGTAAATGAACTTGCTGGTTCTCATGGCTTCATCTGACATTTCCTTCACTGTCTTCTTCAAACTCTGTCCCTGCACTCCGAGTTCCCCCAGGAGCGAGATAGCTGATCTTGCTATAAATCCCCTACACCCCACTTCCACTGGGCAAATCCTAGTCTTCCATCCTCGCTGCACAGCTTCTGCTCCTAAATCTGCATATCTAAGCTTTTTTCTTTCATAGGCTTCTTCCACTGTCTTCGAAAGGAACTGTCAGCACAATGAAATAAACTATCCGTTGACTCAATGACCACAACACTATGTCAGGCCTCTGCTTAGTACAAACTATTTCCTGGGGAACAACAAGCTTTCCCCCTAAATCTACTTGCATTTCCCAATCACAAGCACCTACTAGGCGGCCACACCCTTGCGTCCTTACTAACTTATCCCTTCTGTATTTCTCTCCCTCACGGACAAACTGAATTGCTAAATTCCTATCTTTATAACCTTCTGAATTGACCTCTCTTCGTTTCCCTTCGATTCCTGCAGCTAAACATTTCAACACCTGGTTATGTCGCCATGTATATCGGCCTTGTGACAAACTAACCTTACAGCCTGACAAAATATGCTTTAAGGTTGCCGTACCTGAACACAATGGGCATGATGGGTCTTCATTTACCCACAGTTTTAGGTTTTGGGGAGTTGGTAGCACATCATATGTAGCCCCTACCAGGAATCTACTACTATTCTCCTCCATACTCCACAGGTCCCTCCAACTAAGCTTCCTCTTCTCTACACTTTCCCAATTCAACCACTGTCCCTGTTTAGCCTGGGCCACTACCTTTGCACCCCTTACTATCTCCTCCTGTCTACGTATCTGTTCCACAACCAGCTTTCTTTTATCTTTGGGACCTGCTGTATTCCAAACCGGTTTGCCTGAGCCAAGCCCCAGGCCTCCCCGGCCAAACTGAACATTACCTACAATCTCTGCATGCCTAAGAGCTGCCTCTGCCTCCTGAACTGCCGTTCTTGGGTTCCACTTCCTCCCTTGATTGGATTTGGAACCACACTCCTAACTACTACGTCCTTACTCCCAGATAACAAGAGCTCTGTCCTGACCTTGGTACATTTAAATTCCTCTGTCAAACTAGATACTGTCAGCTTAAGTATCCCTCTTCCATACAATGCAACACTACTTAGGCACCTAGGAACGCCCAACCACTTCCTAATATAGGAGCTAACCGACCTTTCAATTCTCTCCACAACAGATATTGGGATTTCATAAACTGATAATGGCCGCATTAACCTAGGATATAGTCCAAATTGTAAACACCACAACTTCAATTTTCCTGGAAGCTCTGATTTATCTATTCTAGCCAATCCTTCAGCCACCTCTTTTCTAAATTTCACCACCTGTTCCTTATCATTCAACTCTACATTGTACCACCTACCTAAACTCTTCACTGACTTTTCCCTAATTGTTGGGATGTCCTCATCATCTATGACAAACTTCCTATCACTTAACTTCCCTCTACATATCGAGATGCTTCTAGATTTACTAGGCTTGATCTTCATGCTGGCCCACTTCAGGTTCTTATTTACCTTCTCTAGTAGCCTCTTTGTACATGGCATTGTTGTGGTCACCAGTGTCATATCATCCATATAAGCCCTAACTGGTGGAAGATGCAACCCGTTCTGCCGTCTCTCTCCACCTACCACCCACTTAGAAGCCCTGATGATTACTTCCATCGCCATAGTAAATGCTAATGGAGAAATTGTACACCCTGCCATGATACCTAACCATAAGTCAATTCGAGATCTGGCATTTCCATTCGGTTTTATCCATGAAAATTGACTGATATTCATATTCCTACTTCTCCATATGTCAATAAGTGCATGAGTATTACAGAAATCAAGTAGAGTTGTATTATAATGATTATTACTGAATTTAGATGGACATCTATCAAGCCAGTCATCAGGTGCTAAATTAAAATCTCCTCCGAACAAGATCAGGTTTGTGCTGTAAACATTTTTGTATTCAGTGACCATATCAGAGATTTCTGATAACATAAGCTTATTTTGATTGAGGGTACTATAACCATAAATGTTAATTAGAATAACAAACGAACCTTCAGTGTTTAAAACAACTGCCAACCAATGACCATTTTCATCAGCTTTCTGTGTAATTACATTTCCAGGACATCTATTAAAACAAATGGCAACACCTGCAGATTTGTTGGAACCATGACTGAACAGCACCTTGTCTCCCCACTGACTCGTCCAGAAGGTGGTGTCGGCACATGAATGCGTTTCTTGCAGGAAGACACAATGAGCTTTTTGTCCTTTGCAGTATTAAAAAAATAGCTTTTCTTTTTACATTGTCATTGAGACCCCTTGTATTCAGTGAAATAAAAGATAAATTGGCTCTCAAAACGTTCTTTCGCTGGTTAACCTATCCATGCCGGAAGTCACAACCGGAAGTTGGTTAATCGCCGCTCGATCCCGGAAATATGACCGAGCTAAAACAAAAATAAAAGCCTAAAAAACACGTACGTTTACACATAACATAATTTTATGCATTTTGTGCAGTTACATGTTTATCGTAACGGTATAAGTGACTAGTTAATTGTCTCGCCACGACTTTATAGGCTACTGTAAAACTCAGAAGTTAGTTAAAAGCCTACAATAATATCACTAAGTTATAATGCAACGTTTCATGGATTTAACTTTAATATCAACGTTATGAATACAAATGTAAATATTATGTTTGTGTGGTGGTGGCCACACACACACACACACACACACATTCACAATAGGACTGAAGAATAATTAAAGTTAAATTAACTGAATTCTCAGATTAAATAAACTGAGAATTAATAAAAAATGAGAATTTAATCAACAGCACTTTCAGATTAGGCTGCAGTTGTAACATGCACACATGGTCACAACAAATGTTATACTTACTTTCACATTAGCATATGATTAATATTAATTTATGTTAACAGTAAAAAAGAAGGCACTGTAAATCATTGGTGGTACAGTGTAAGGGTTGTACTGCCCAGACATTATGCAGTAATCATATGACCCTTCCTTTATCTCCTGGATCACAGATTACCTGAGAGGAAGCGCACAGTATGTCAGGTTGGGGAACTGTGCTTCTGGGACATTAATGAGCATACATATATATTTATAATTGTTGGTCCATACCGGAAGTTATATATACACATTATAAAATTAATAATAATAATAATAATAATAATGATAATAATATTAATAATAATAATACAATTATTTCAACAATTACTTCAAATGCAATCATGTTTTGTTTGGAATAACATTGACCTCAACAAGTTAAACCTACAAAAATTGCAGAAAATCAGCAAACACATGAATTTTAGTTGGAATAATTTTTAACAAAGATTAAATAAGGTGAACACTTTCATTTATTGGGCTTCAGTTGCAACATGCAGATTACTATCAGGTCATTCAAAACAGCTGAAACCACGGACAACAAATGTCATACTTACTCTTACATTAGTATGGTTAATTGTAACTTTTTAACTATTAAATGAACGTAATAATTAGACTGTCATATTGTCAGATGTATTCTATTATATTTCAGGAACACATGTAAACACAATATTACACTATTGTACTGGCAACATAAAAGAAGGAGAGAGAGTTCTGTTTTTGTGAACAAGTTTTTATTTCAGATATCCATATCAATCTCAAAAGTAGAAAAAAAACAACAACAAAAAATGGAAAAACAGTAAAATAATTTATTTGTTTGGTCTATAAAATGTAAGAAAATGGTATAAAATGTCAACCACTGTTCCACACATCCCAAGATCCCAAGATGCAGCCTAAAATGTCTTGTTTTATCCCAAACAAATATCATTAAACATTACTGTTACATGTAGAAGTATATGATCTCAAACAGACATTTCTCATCAACATACCATGGAAATGAACTGCATTTTCCGTATGGTTTTTCAGGTGCCTCTGGATCGCGCTCTCATTTTTGATTTTAAATTTGGGGCAGAGAGGACACCCAAACTTGGATGGTGAAAGGGTTGTGTGTCCCAGACTGGCTTCGACACTCAAAATAGAGGGGTGCATCTGAAAAAAGGAGAAGTCAATCAACATTGATAGCTGGAAAACATACTGAACATCAACCATATTTTACCGATCTAAGGGACTTTTCCTTATCCTTAAAGCCCTGTGAGGCAAATTGTGATTTGTGATATTGGGCTTTATAAATAAAACTGATTGATGGTGGGGGAGGCACTACAGCTATTTATGTAGCCACATGTGTATGTGTATTAGTGCTCTGCATTACTAAAACATAATACAAATGTATTTTAAGCAGACACCCGGGTCTATGTATACGTTATTTATCTGACCCGGTTAACCCTCGGGGGTCACTCATGAGACGACTCTCGTTACTATTTTTAGAATATCTCCGGAAAAAAAGACGTATATAACTTGATTGAGCAGTACAGGTTTGAGGTTATACAAGCATTAATACCCAAGGAGACCAGGCGAAACAAAAATTCACACCAAAATGCAGAGGAACACATATTAACCCCGCTGCAAACTACACATCTAAATTAACCAACACATCAAGCGAGGGCAGTTATAGTCTCTGACCAACATTAACAGGGTCATTCTACGAAACGGGTGCCATTTGGGTCCACAACGTTTGCTGAGATGCATAAGGCACAAAACATGTGCCAAGTGTGTTTCCAAAGTGTACAGCTATTAATTAAAGTGTTCTTATTAGCATGATATATGAAAAAAATACTTTTCTTAAAGAGTAACATACTATTTTTAATCGTTTTTCATTAGTACATGGTCATTTTCACATGTCCGTATTGACTAACATAATCTTTGCATGTAAAATATCACCAAATAATGTTATATTTTTTATCAAAAAAATATTATTTTCAGGATTATATGAGTGTCCTTGTTTACATAAAATATATTTATTCAAAATAAAACATTATTTTTTGTTAAAATGTTGTGATTTGTCTGCGTCCCTCAGTTTGACATACCACCCGTCACGCTTACTTGTTTTGTACTGTACCATACCGTACTGTTGCTTTAAATGACATCACAAACAGTAAGTGACATCTTTTGGGCCTTTGGAGCAGGCAGGACAAGAAACAGGCAAGTTTTGACATTCTTTTATATTGTTTATTTCTTGTTTTTTCATGTTAGATCGGGTCCGTCAAGCTCAACCCAACCACTCCGTCACGCAAAATAGATAGGGAAAACTGATTTTTATCAACATTTTTACATTATTAATGTAAAGAAAATCATATTTCAAATTGAATGCATGTAGCTAGGTCCTATAGCTTGACCACATGGAGAGCTGCGGCCATTAAGATTAAATTTACCACCCCGTCACATACCACCCCGTCACATGTTTTATTGTGACGGGGTGGTTGAACTGGAGCGTATATAGGTTAGAATGTGTGCTCTGTCACTCACTCACTCACCCACTCACTCACTCAGTCACTCACTCACCCACTCACTCACTCACCAGTCATCTTGCATCATTAAATAATGCCTATTTGTAGAATAGAATAAAATAGAAAGTTTATTTTGCCATGTATGCTTATAACTAGTATGGGTACAGGTACATTGGAATTTTTGGTACCACTTGTCTTGCAGTAGTCTGGAGAGAAACGCGTGGAATCCTGAGACAAACAGGAACTTCCACTGAACTTGAACAGCCTCTAACACCAGTAGATAATTAGCTACGTTTTTAAAACTGCCTACAAGCCCACATACACGTTATACACCAAAATGATCACACAATTCTGCTGCTTCTTACACTGTCCATGGATAATCTGTGCGATCTATACTTTTAGCTGCACACCCATCTGAAGCTGGCTATGCTTTTCTCACAGAACGGCAGTTTCTTGGTTCCTGGTCTGTGTGTCATCATGGCAACCATAGACATGCTATGATAGCAACGACCAGCATTATTTACAAGGGCCAATCACAATGGATATGTAAATGGTCTGAAAAGTTAAGACCATTTTGATTGGTGTCTCATAATTTTCAACGTATTTTCCCAGAAGCTTTTCTTGTCAGCCATGTTGGCTGTGAGCGAAGGCTTCTGGGTACTCAGATTAGTCTTGCAGGGACTTATCAAATTCTAATCAGTTCCTTTTTTTCAGTTAAAGAGTTTAGGGTTCAACAAGCTGACGGTGACAATAGTAGTCAGTAGTGAGCATTCTGGTAATCTCTACCAGTGTATGAAATTCACATTATAAAAGCAGTCTGTTAATCTTCTAATCAGGCATCTAGCAGTCCTGTCAGTGCAACTGATGTAACATCTACTTATAGCCTACCAGAGTGACTATGACTGTGACCATAATATAAGCAATTACTGGATATTAAGTATATAGATGTGTAACTCATTGGGGCAAGGTGCAGAGAGTTCAAGTGTTTGAAATGAGTTAACAAAATGTTCTCATGTTAGATGAAGGCTATGTCCATACCACCCCGTCACAGTGAACCACCCTGTCACATCAGTTACCACCCCGTCACAGAGTAATTTTGTTTTAAAAATTATAGGAAAGGAATGACATTCTCTATAAATTAATGTTTAATAATGTTCTTCTTTTGTCGACTAATCAAATTAATGTAGTTTTTATTTGAAATTTGAAATTAATTAGTACTTTTTGCACAAACAGTGAGGCCAATGACAGGTAAAATTCGTATTTCATGATTAAGAATCTAAAAATGAAAAAACTCATTAAATTACATACTTTCTATTGATGTTTTCCAAAAAAAGGACATTTTAGGAGTTGAAAAACATATATCTTTTACAATTTATTTCATGTATTACTATTCAAATGGTGTACATATTGTCCGTGACGGGGTGGTACAAGAATGTCTCCGATGCCTGAAAAAAAAGGATAATATTAATAAGTGGTTTATGCCTGAGGTGGGAAAATATGTTTTTTTGGAGGATTAACTGATCATTCATGTTGTGGATTGAAAAAAAAAAAGTTTGCTCTTGATGAAATTTTTGAAAATTGTAAAGTGGAAATGGCACCCGTTTCATAGAATGACCCAACACTGTTTACACAGACATTGATGAAAGGGAGCACAACACACTTTGAGCAGCCAACGTTAAGTTAATACCAATCATGCCCTCGTTTTTACACAACAAATGTAGATAACACACGTGTTAAAATATATTGAAGATGACGGCGCGTATAAACGCAGCGGCTTGGTACTCTATGCTAGTGCTAGCTACTAGCTAGTACTGCTAGTGCTAAGTGCCGAACAAAATTTCGTTGTACAATGACAATAAAGTTGTCTAATTCTAAGTTAATAATTAAAAGACTCGTTCCCTTACCACTATTTCTTTTAGTCGTGCGTGTATTGCATTCTTCTCTTCATCTTCTCCGTTGTCTTCTTCCTCTTCTTCTTTGGCGAATAATACACACAACAGACCAACTTCCTGTATGGACTTCCGGTATGGATTGGATATATGGCGGTGCCCATGTCCGCCATCATGTCTGCAGTTGGGTCCCTCTCGAAATTTCCGGTATGGACTTCCAGCTATCTCGTCTGCAGTTGGGTACTCCTTGGATCTTTTTTGGGCTTGAGAATCAATGTAATTAGACTCGAGTGAGGGTAAACCTGTTACAAGAATGGGGCTAGCTGCTTTGAGAAGGATTTATAAAATTCTGCAGTTATGCCATCGGTATTGAAGTCGTCGTTTGTACTTTTTCTACCAGGTGTTTATTTTGAAAGTGCAACCGGAACAGTGCAGCACTGGCACATCGACCGGTGGAGACAGGAGAGCGAGTCTGGACGGAGGCGATGAGAGCATATGAAAAACTGTCAATAATATTACCTCGAAAAATAACAACCATGTCTTCTGCTTTTTACATCTGCCTGCTCTTCTTGTGCCTCCAAACCAACGCCGGTAAGTTATTTTTCTGGCTAGCATGCTAACGTTCGTCCGGTTGTTTTCCAAATTGTTAAGGGTAACATTAACGTTAGCTATTTTGTCCATTGACTGTGGTAGTGGTAACGTTAGCTAACGCTAAAGTGAAGTTCTCCCAAGATACAAACCATAACTACACTTAGCGAAGGTAACGTTACAGGCCTAACGTTAACTGTTAGCCTCCCTAGCACTATACTGTCATTTGAATTAAAGAACCCCCCCCGTGTCTTAAGTTAGTTGGTGGCGTATTAGCCTGTTTTCTGTCTGTCGAAATCACACATCGCACGCAGTTATTACTGTTAGCTAATCGCACAGTAATATGTGTGTAACTGCTGCACGTTAATACAACTGCAAGCTCATGATCAGTGTTACGTTTGCTTACATTTTGTCGAAACGCAAACTCGGTGGTTAGCCTAACATGTACAGAACATAGACGTGCAATGTTGATGTTCTTTATTGGCTAATATGATCAGAAAAAACGAAGGTATCGTTATTTGAACAATGACGTTCTCAGTGTGTGCTTCATGTCAGCAACGTTATAGGAATAACATGCTTTAAAATAGAGATAAAGGTTTAGAATAGCCTCGACAATTTGAGGGATAAAAGAATGTTCACTCAAACAGTGCAGTTTGAAAACAGTCATTAATGTCATTATATCTTATATATGGACAGGGGAAAATGAATCTACTGTTGAAACTTCAAGAATGCAGATATCTGTGGCTTCATATGTGCCCAAGTACTTAGAATTGACAACATTCATTCAAATCTTATTAGCATGATTGTATAAGAAAATGTTAAAGCTACATTGTATTTGACTTTGTAAACAGTGTAATAACAATTGTGTAGGTCAGGTTGTCTTGGTTCAGCATCTCTTCCTGATCATTATTAGCATTGTTTTCACTTGTGCTGTTCAGAGTCAAATAACAATTTAGTCTATTTTGAGTTTTTGTTTCATTTTTCCAGTGTTGTAAGTATAGATCTTTTGATTGATTCATAATTAGTTTTATTTTGTTGTGTTGTTTTGGAGCTGTGCTAATGGGAGTCTGGTTAGTTAGCTTCACCACCAGCTGAGTGAGGGACCGGGGTGAAGTTAGTTTTAAGTTGGATATTCGACAGACATTTGCTCATTTTAAGTGCACCCGTATTGCAGACTTTACAGTAAATGCAAGGAGACAGATGATGGTTACAGTGTGTACTGACTTCCTGTTTTCAAAATAAAAATGTGGGATATTTAAAGCAGAGATACTGTGTTTAAAGGCAATAAAAAGAGACGTATCAATATGTTCTAACACTGGCTTTGATTTATTATATCACATGACCTAATACATATTCAGCTAAAATGCTAACGTTTTCATATAAAAATTATAAATGATTTAAAATACAAAAACCAGAGGCGTATCTCATGCAGCCAGTGGAGTACTATGATCCCACACTGATGTTGAGGCAATTGGTCATATTTCCTGGAGGCTATTGAGCTAAAATGCTAATATTTATATATAAAAATTAATAAAAAAATATGAACACATTTAAAATGTAAAAACAAGAGGCGTATCTCATGCAGCCAGTGGAGTACTATGATCCTACACTGATGTTGAGTCAATTGGTCATATTTCCTGGAGGCTATTGAGCTAAAATGCTAATATTTATTGTTGCGGCTGACTGACGGTCACTAAAACCGGCACGCCGCAGGAGGCTAAGAACGGGAGATAGTTGATGACGCGCACGCTAATAAACACACGTTCACATTTACTCGATTCACTGCTCTTTATTGCCATCTCACAACGCGGCACTGGTATATTTAAACAGATGCTTTCATGTTAATGCAAGACAAAAAAGGAAAGGTGCAAATAAAGTAAAATCTGAAATTGTGATGCTCTGGCGCGGTCAACAAAAGGTTTCACCCCCGACTCACCCTCCTTCGTGAATCCAACCAGAACTAGCAACAGGTGAGCGTAATTATCTTGTCACAGAACCATACAATGGCACGCCCACCACCTCCACCTCCAGTGCAGCGCACACACCCACCTCCCATAAAGGTTCATAACTTACTGACCTGCTACAATATATATGTGGCTCCTACATTCCAGCCCCTAATTATGTTCAAGCATTAATTACACAATCACTAACATGTAGGAGACAAACTAAACAGTCAATAAGCAACATTATATTCAAACATTTCACACCTGTGCCCATACCCACCAAAGTCTGACACCAGGTCAAAATGAGTCATTATGACTAAAAATGACAGTCCATGCTTATTAACATGTCCATTTACAACTGTCCAAATCAAGGAAAAGTCCATGAACGGTTCAAAAGTCAATCCAGATCTTCATAGCTCCTCAGCTTCTTGAAGAAGACACACCTTAGTGATGGGTCTATCCAAGCAACTGGTCCTCGTCTTGATACGAACCTGACGTACAAGACCTCTTTTATCAGGAACTGCCTGCACCACCCTTCCAGTGAGCCACGAGTTACGAGGTGCGGCTTCATCCACAATGATGACGAGATCTCCAGGGACAAAGTTCCGTCTGGTGCTCTGCCACTTCTGGCGCTCCTGCAACTGGGGCAAATACTCCCTGATCCAGCGCTTCCAGAACAGGTTCGCCATGTACTGCACCTGCCTCCATCGTCGACGAGCATACACATCCTCCTTCTGAAACACTCTGGTGGTAGCAATGGCTTAGACTTGAGAAGGAGAATATGATTGGGAGTCAATGCCTCTAAGTAGGGCTGCAACGAGTGGCATATTTTACTATCCAAGTGTTTGGGGTCACTATTCGAGTAGTACTCGAGTACTCATTTACCGACGGGGGGGGGGGGGGGGGGGGGAAGCGGAGCGCATGTAGAAGGAGAGCGGCGAGGAGCGCGGAGCGGCATGTGGGAGGAGAGCGGAGCAGCCGAAGACAGCCGTCCTGTTAGATCACTTATAATTAAGAGGGGAAACTGCCTGCCACGTAAATCGGACAGTAAAGTAACACACTTTTTTCATAATAACACACTTTTTATTTTAATAAAACAGCTGAAACAGTTGTCCATACAGTGTTATATTTTTCCTCATAGATCCTTCCTCGCGTCACTCGCAATTAAAAGAGCCAAAAAAAAGAGAAAGAAATTAAAAAAGAATTATGCCACGGAATTAAATTGTCCCATTAATAGGCTGGGCCGTCCACACCAAGAACTATAACTATAAATATACAGTTTTAAAAATCGTTCTAAACTCAAGTGTTTGGCAGCGTCCACACTACAACTATAACGACAACGATAGTGGTGGACGATATCGTTTGGATCACTTTCAGAGCGATTTGATGAACGATAGAAACACTGACAGCCAATCAAAATCCATCCGAAATGACAGGTCGAGACATTCATCACGTCATGTATACCCACTAAGAAAGCTCCAGGATTTCCATACACCCACTTAAACATGTGCAAAGATCCGTAACAATATAGTTTTGTGACAGAACCTTAACTTCAGTGATTTTGTTTTGCAAATACCGGGTAAATAACTGCAATAAAATACATTTTGCAGGGGAATGCATCTCCTCTTTTCCCCTCCATTCATAAAATTCAGGAGCCAGGATGAAGTTACTGAGGGGGGCAAATCTTTATTATGCAACATACGTTCACACAGTGAGTTATAAAGAGCGCGCAGCCGTGCGTAATTGTCGCGCGTAATGACAGCTCGTCGCCGGTGAAACACAATAAACTGCACATCTTCATTCATGTTTGTCTCATGACAGATGGAGCTGACAGACAGACAGACAGACAGGTGGAGCAAGTGGTAAATTGGTTTTCTTTTTCTTTCTCGCAACATACAGCAATAACAGGTCATCAATATCCATTTTATCCATCACCATGCTCCCCTGCCGACCGCACCAAGCAGTGTGTGTTTGGCGTAACCTAGCAACACGACGATATCGTTCATTGGTGTGGATGCTGCCATTGTTATCGTTATAGTTAACGTTACAGTTATCTTTCTTGGTGTGGATGGCCCTTAAGTTGGCTAGTATGGCCGCATTTTTTAACATCGTTAAACAGCCTATATCGAATATACTACTTACAAGATTAAGGTGATTTCTGAGGTTTGTTGTGCCCCCGCAGTAGGCAAGGTGTGCGTCACAAATCTGGCACACTGCCTTGGTTTTATCATCACTGAGTTTAAAGTGTTCCCACACTGCTGAGGTCAGCTTTCTCTTGGCCGACGCCATCGCTACGTCTGAAGACACGACCAACCGCCGCAGTGTACGAGGTGCGAGCGGGGGAGGGCGGGGGGAGCGGTGTGTGTGTGTGTGTGTGTGTGTGTGTGTGTGTGTGTGTGTGTGTGTGTGTGTGTCGGCGGGGGGGTATCCGAGTAGGTGAAATGGCACTCGGATGCCGGCCAAGCCGAGCGAGTACTCGAGTACTCGGATATCGGCTACAGCCCTACCTCTAAGTCATTTGGATCAGTGGAGACCTTAGTTATGGGGCGGCTATTGATGATAGCCTCAGCTTCACAAAGGACTGTATGGAGACCTTCTTTGTCAAGATTTTGTGTTTTCAAGGTCGAGTTCAACACCTTCCTTACAGACCTTATCAGACGCTCCCACACTCCTCCATGATGCGACCCAAAAGGGGGATTAAAAACCCACTTAATTCCCTTCTGAAGGAGCACGTCACTGATCTGGACATGATTCCACCTTCCTATTGCCTCTCTCAGTTCGCGTTCAGCACCAACAAAGTTCAGGCTGTGTCGGAACGCAGCTCCAACACCTGACCACGCCTTGCCACGAAGCGTCTGAGAGCGTTGACAAAGGAATCAGTATCTAAGGACGATGCAACCTCTAGGTGAACAGCTCTCACGGTCAGGCACGTAAAGACAACCCCATATCTCTTTACAGTGCACCTTCCTCGTTTCACCTTGAAGGGCCCAAAGCAATCCACCCCAACCCGAGTGAACGGAGGTTCGTCAGGTGAAACCCTGTTGTAGGGAAGATCCGCCATCCTCTGCTGTCCTGGTGCAGCATGTAACCTTTGACACACAATGCACCTTGACAAAGTCTTCCTTATAGCAATACTGGTGCCTAGAATCCAGTATTTCTGGCGTAACCTCGAAAGCATGTGGTTACGACCACCATGCCCTGTGACTTCATGTATATGGCGGAGAACAAGGCTAGAAATATGAAGGTCCTTGGCCAATATAGCAGGATGTCTTGCCTCATCTGGCATAGCTGCTCTACTAAGCCGGCCTCCAACTCTTAAAATACCTCCATCGAGTATGGGATTAAGCTTGTACAGGTGACTAGTTCTTTTCACAGTCTCCCCATTCTGCAGACTGATTATCTCCTCTGAGAACTTCTTTCCTTGAGAAAAGCAAACAAGGGCCCTTTCTGCATCATTGCATTCTTCAACTGAAAGAGGACCACCTGCAGCCTGTGCATTAACCTTCTTCATTTCTTCCTCTAGCCTTTTCTCAATCCGCCCTTCTTCTAGGCCAGACTGAGCCAGAGTTGTTCTCAATTGCTTCCTCCTTTGACTAAGGTGCAACAACAGGGTCTTGAACCTAAGAAGCCAACCAACCATCCTCCTCAACTTGATCCAGGAGGAGAAGCGACTGATGAAGGACATAACCAAGTCTGTCGGCTCATTAGCTTGGATTGCATTCACAGACGCAACCATCTTGATCTCCGTATCTTCCAGAGAAATCTTTCCAGAAAGGTCAAGGTTTTCTGGCCACTTAGCTTCTGGTTCAACAAGAAACTTAGGTCCTGTTACCCAGTTGTCAGCTTTCAAGAATGATTCCACCTTGGCCCCACGAGAAGCCATGTCTGCGGGGTTACTTAATGTATTCACGTACCTCCACTGGGAAGTACTGGACAGTGTAAGTATCTCTGACACCCGATTTGCCACAAATGTCTTGAACCTTGATGTTTTATTGTTGATGTACTTCAGTACAGATGTACTGTCGGTCCAGAAAACAGAGTCCTGCAAAGGCAGTCGTAACTCCTTCCTCCATAGCTTATCCATTCTGCTTGCCACCACTGCAGCAGTCAATTCCAAACGAGGGATAGTGATGGATTTCAATGGGGCAACACGCGCCTTTCCCATCACAAACGCAGAGTGGACCTGCCCATTTACGTCATGCTGCAGGAGGTAAGTCACAGTTCCATACCCGTCCTCACTCGCATCCGCAAAGTGGTGTAACTGAGCAGAAGAGACCTTTCCAAAGCCAAGAGGTTTCAAGCACCGGTCAACCTTAAAGTTTTCAAGCTGATGAAGCTCCTCAAGCCAACTTCTCCAATTCTGGGCAACCATGGCTGGCAAAGGATCGTCCCAACCCAGCTGGCTTCTGCACAAGTTCTGCAGGATACCCTTGGCAGATAGCACAACCGGGGCTAGGAAACCCAAGGGATCATAAATTGAGCTGACAATAGACAAGATCCCTCTCCTTGTCAGAGGTCTGTCCTTGAGGGTGATCTTAAACTTAAAGGCATCGGACTGGACACACCACTGCACACCCAAAGCTCTTTCTATGGGCAAATAATCACTGTCCAAGTCCAGATCCTTGACCTCCATAGACCTTTCAGCCTGAGGGATAGCAGCAAGCACATTACGTCTATTGCTGATCCATTTGGTAAGCTGAAAGCCTCCTGTCGCACAGATGGTACAAAGTTCTTGATACAGTGACACTGCCTCCTCCTCAGTGCCAACTGACACCAAGCAATCATCCACATAGAAATTATGTAGAATGGTGTCAACCACCTTTGGGCTGAACTGCTCCTGATTGTCTTCTGCACATTTTCTTAAGGCAAAACTCGCGCAACTTGGAGAAGATGTGGCTCCAAACAGATGTACCACCATCCTATATGCCACCAAATCCTGGATCATCGTCATTTATTTATTTTATCCACAAAGTTGTATATAAAACAACCCGAAATCCGAGTCTGACGTCATCGCGGTGCGCCAGCAGTCGCAGCACGCAGCGTCGCAGCCGTAGCCGCACGTGTTGTTTACGTCGTCTTTGTCGGATGGGCAGCGACTCGACGTTAGGATGGAGGATGACGACGAGGTTCTGGTTCCAAAGCCACGTACCACGGCACCACTGTGGTTGTATTTCGGATTTAAGCCGAACGACAAAGGAGAACCCGGTAACGTGGAGGAAGCGATATGTAAACTTTGCCATAAAAAAGTGTCGGTGAAGAGCGCTAACACAACGAATCTGAAACAACATCTTCAAACCCACCATCCACAGCAATACGCCGAACTCGGAAAGACCAAACCAGCACAATCAGCAGCCGGTCCATCCCGTCAACTGGCGCTTGGCGAATCTTATCTCATCGTTAAGGAAATGCAGCCGTTGTGAATTTGTTTAAGAAAGACAAGCACTTTATATCTGACCTCTGACCTGTGCACTTTGTTAATTGACTAAAGAAGTTAAAGAAACCTTTTGTCTGTCAATACTTTAAAAGTTTTCGCCTAACAGGCAGAGATAATGTGAGTTTGCTTCAATGCTTGCCCTGGTGCAGCAGATTGTTTATAATAAATCCTCTTAAGGAATGGAGAAGTTATTTATGTCTTTGTCTATTTCTTGATGTTCAAAAAGTTATTACATTGCTCTTATTCATTAAGGTGTACCATACAGTACAGTAGAGAATGTGTATTATTAAATCTCATTATGCTATGATAGTACAATATAAAGGGAAAAAAATGGACAATATAATTGTCCATCGCAATTATTTGTCTGACAAATAATCGTCTCCAGAAATTCCTAATCGTGACAGCCCTAGCACAAAATGTAAACAAATTCATCTTCTTCTTGTCTTTAACAAAGGAAATAGGCCTATATCTTTTGTAGCAGTTTGATACATGAAACAAATATTTTCTTTTACTCAGCCAAACCCACAAAGAAACCAAAAAACCCATAAAACAGGTCCCTTAACACCAAAATTAAATTGTTTTTACCTGGTTTCTGTAGAACAAAAGAATTATGCTCAATTTTCAAAAATACAAATACAACTGTAATTAGTTTCAAGAAAATATAAATTTTTTTCACCAAAGAAAAGAAATCATTCTGTTCAGTCAGTTCAATCCAGTTCAAACAAAAATTCTCCTCTGGGATTTCCAAATAACATATCACAGTTCAATTCAGTTCAATCCACATAGTTCACTAAACAAAAGAAAACTCCACACCAGGTTTTCTTGTAAACAAGGAAGTAAAGAAAATCCACTGTTCGCTATGACTCAGTTCAGTTTCAAAACAATAAATCAACCCGGCCCGAAGGTTCCAAATAAGGAATAATTAAACAAAAAGTAACCCCCAGCTTTTGGCAACTCAGGGGACCGTGGGTGAATGCTGTAATGCTCTGGCGTTGTTTCGGGCGTGGAGTCTCCTTAGGATCCCTTGATATCCATGGCGGAGAATCTGAGGTGAGGCCGGTGGCTGGATGGATGATATTCCACAGGAAAGCACACCTATTTCCCAGACTTTGAGCGGTGTAAAATGCCGTGGTAGGCTGAATACGCAGAGGACTTCTGGCTCATTTCTCACTCGCCGGCGTCTCTCGCCATACTGCCAGGAGTGGCATAATGTAGGGGTCGGTCTACCTGGGCTCAGCTGATTCAGGCATCCCACTGGCCAATAGCACCGGTGGGTGTGTCTTGAGGTGAGCAAGCCATCAGCAGATAACCACTGTCTTATAAAAAATATATATCTATAAAATATACAGGATTGCTACACTTTATACACTGGAAAGTGGAGGCAACAATGAACAACACTGTAGGGTGATCAAGCCTGTTTATTCTGGATTCACACCAATGGACTTTCACTCAGCTTCCTGACATCAAAGACGAAGCGGTGACCAACTACTGGGTCACTTTAGAGACAGAGACTCAGCCACATGGTCTGAAAGATGTTTCAAACGTAACTTTATTATTTAACATGTGGGTGTCATGCAGGAAGAAGAAGAAGACTCGGCACCAGGTCCCCCATGGTGCAGACGACTGTGTGTACTGTATGTTAATGTGATAACACCTTTCCCTGCAGTTGTCTTTAATAGGAAAGACAGAAATGTGGATTCCAGGAATCAACATGTTTCGATTGTAATTTTTATGTTTCACCTTTCTTTCTATTTCAGTGCATATACATACACGTATATATATCTGACATTATCACATGATCACCCTGTATAACATTTAAATCTGTAGTGTCTGTTGACCACTTATTTATAAGTTGGTAATATCCTGTTGCAGACAATTTGGTACCATTCAATAGCAGACAGCGCCACGCTGGTAAATATGGAAGCATTAGAAAGGCTCCAAGCTTCATTAACCATCTAGGAAGCAATTGAAGTAATTAAACTTTAAACCAGCAAACGTAAAGGAGAGGAGGAGTGAAATGTCCCGCCAGTGACAGTGAACTGCTCCTACTGGACTCAGCCTGACACAGATAGCTGGCAAGGCCAATCACAGCGCAGAGGCCGGAGCCTGCCTGCCAGTCTCAACCCCTTGGAACAACTCTAAGATGAAAGAGTGAAAAGAAGGGAAGAGGAGAGAGAGAAAGAGACAAAGAACTTGAAGAAGAACTTGTGAGAAGCCGGCAGGCCATGCTGGGCTCCATCCAGCGTGACCGCCGGGAAATCCCATGGCATCCTGAGCAGAACTGAACATGCTAAAACCAACAGAAGGTCAGGACTGAAGAAAGGCAGACTCCTGCATGCCCACACTGGGTGTGTGAAGATGACCGACATGGAGGGCCAAGCTCACCTGCGCCAAAGTTGCCATAGAGCAGTTCACACCAAGGAGCAGCGCTGCCTTTTCCTCTTCCCCTCCAGAGCATCTCCTTTCTGGGCTGCAACAACTCAATGTGCAGGCCACATTTTGCCCACGAGCCACAAGTTGAGTATCACTGTCCTAAGGTTTGGAGGTTCCTCCGTGAAACCCTCTACATCCCAACCCTCTTGTAGTTGCACCCATGACTCCGTCTCCACAGAGCTACCAGCAGTAGCTGCTGATAGAGCTAGTGGACTGAAAGCCTATCTCTGCAACAGCCTATTATCCCAATAACAAATGCACATATTGCTCCAAAGGGCCACTTCTCTTAACATATACTACACACTCTCCCAACAGCAGCAGCTAACTGTTATGCAGAATGATGCTGTAGACATAAAAAAAAAATCCGACGTGGTTGGTTCCGATATTAATGAGTCACACAACTGAGGATACCTGTGTAAATGTAGCTTTGTGCTGTTGAAGGCATTTTGCCTCGTTCAGACATGTTATTTATTGTCCAGAGTTACTTCCGTGTTGTAGTTGTTATGGGGCTGTTTCTGAGTCATGTCAAGGCTGAGGAATAAACCATTAATGTTTGATTTAGGGTGGAATGAAATATGTGTGATTTTGATCATATTGTGGCTGAGAATTTGGTATGAGATAGACAGATAAAAAAGAATTTCACAAGAAAAAGAGTGAAAGGAACTGGGTCTGTCAAGAAAATATGTAAACTCATTTGCTAAAAATCTGCAGTAGTTCATAAGATACCTAACAAGCTTAGACACACACAAACCACACAGACAGCACTGAAAGGAGCCAACCTCCTCCCAAAACTCCCTTTTTTCCTTCCTCAAATTTTCCTGTTTTTGTCATACCAGAACAGTACTGGCCCAGTCATGCAGGAGACAAAAAAGCCATTATTTGTATTACATAGTTTTCCTCCTTTTGGGCCCACAAGTGTTACTGAGTTATAATGTTCCTGCAGTACAGAGTTGAAATACAATTCTTCTCTATGTGCAGGTGTCTTAAAGGGCAACAATTACTCATACTGATTCTTTGTGTCTTTGATTTGTTCCTCTTTCTTGAGGTCACAGTGTTGTGTACACCAGATCTGGCTGAACTTTCCAGAATGGTTCTTCCCTTAAGTCTCAGACCAAATTAGCATGCTTTATGTTGTTCTCCTTTTGGGTTTCTTTCTGAATCTTATTAATATTCTGTGTTTGTCTGTTTTCTCTGGGTATTGTGTGCACTCACTAGATTCTTAGCATCAAAGGATAGGTATTCCAGCTGGCAACATTTGTATTTTTAAATTATTGTTTCCAAATGGTTCCCTAAAAAACAAAAGACAAATTAAAACAAGTTATACCCAAGATCAGGAAATGCAACTTTAAAACACAGACCTCTGTTGCTTTAAAACAACATAAAATGTGTTTAATTCGATCCAGTCTTCTAAGTAAACAATTAGTTCAACTAAAACCTAACTTAACTGTAAGCCCCTAACTGGCATTTATAAACAGTAAATAAACATTTGATCAATGGTTAATTGGGCTGCAACTAAAGATTATTTTCATTGTCGACTAATCTTTCTATTATTTCTTGATTAGTCAACTAATCGTTCTATTGAAAAATGTATTAAAATGTTGAAAAATGTCGGTCTGTCTCTCCCAAATAGGGCTGCCGCTAACAATTATTTTTATTGTCGACTAATCTGTTGATTATTTCTTCGATTAGTCAACTAATCATTTCATCGAAAAATGTGTTAAAATGTTGAAAAAAGGTGGTCTGTCTCTCCCAAACCCCAAAATTACGTCATCTAATGTCTTGTTTCATACTAATGCCAAAGGGTTTTAGTTCACTGTCACGGGGAGAGTGTGTAAAGCTGCCAATATCTGAACATAAGAAGCTGCAGTAAGAGTATTTTGGGGTACTTTTATAGTACTTTTCTATGAAAAATGATTCAAACCGATTAGTCGACTACTAAAATAGTCATCAATTATTTTAATAGTCGATTAGTCGACTAATCATAGCAGCCCTACTCCCAAACCCCAAAATTATGTCATCTAATGTCTTGTTTCGTACGAACACTAAAGGGTTTTAGTTCACCATCATGGGAGAATGTGTAAAGCTTCCAATATCTGAACGTAAGAAGCTGCAATAAGAGTATTTGGGGTACTTTTACAGTACTTTTATATGAAAAATGACTCAAACCGATTAGTCCACTACTAAAATAGTCACCAATTATTTGTATAGTCGATTACTCATTGATTAGTCGACTAATCGTTGTAGCCCTAATGGTTGATACCATTTATAAGTGTTAGGGTCACCATCGTAAACACCTGTTGTTTTTCTCAGGCTCAGGCTAAATTTTTCCAGTCTCACTTCCAGTGTTGTGTGGTTTGTGGCAATAGTGTGATCTCAGGCGTTACTGTCAGAGGGTCACACTGACAACAATACTGTGTTTGCATTTTGTGCATCTCCTGAAGCCACTAATTTATTAACTTCAACATACAGACTTGTAAAAGGATATGTCTGATGATATTCTACATGTTTTACTATTGTCAGCCATGTGCAGACCCAAACCACCAATTATTAACTAATTCATACTAATAAGTATGTGTCTATCAAAAACCTGATATATCTTATCCCTCTGAGCCATAAAACTTCATTGTTGACCAAATCTATAAACACATCAATGAGCCACACTGTTAAATAACATATTAGGACATTACCATGAGCACGCAGTCTCAACCCACACACACTGTCCTGCCTGAAATACTCACTGGAGCAGCACATGTATAATAATCTGACACCAACAAACCAATGCACAAAAAAATGCACAATTTCCTCTTGTTTGAATAATGTCTGCTGACAACTGCAGTGACCAGCTGTTTCAGGAAATTATTGAACCTTTTTTAAAAAATGAAACTTGAAATTTATGAGTTGTTTTTAAAGATTTCTGTCTTCAGGAAGAACCAGTGGGCTTGGGGTTGAGTGCCACAGTCAGAAAGTCAGTCAGAAAGTATTGAGAGACTAAAAGTTCATTTATACTTATGCTTTGAATCAACGCTGTAGCTGGGCATAGGCTCCATGTTGACGTAAAGCCTTCGCTGTAGCCTGACGTGCACCTCCCCAGAATTATGCATGGCGGTGATACAGACCTTCTGTCTGTGTCTGTATGCTGACCTTTTCCTTCAGTGGAAATGAAGCTTGTATTTACTTGTATTTCACAGATAAGAAACAATAAATTGTGAAGACAATAAACCCTCCACTAAAATAGCATATTAAGTTTTGTGTGTAATTTATCCTTCAGGGTTTTATACTTAGGGATTTATCATGGCTTCATATCGCTAGGCTTTAATTTATACAATGTAAAATGCCAATAGGCTGGCGCTAATAACGTTAGCATTTTGAATTACTTTGGATATGTGTTTAGTGACAGTTGTTTTGACGGTGAATTTTGTGAGTTATAATGGAGCCAAATTGAGTGCCGTTACCTTTGTTAAATGTCGCTGTTGTCCCTGGTTTTATGAGTAGAGGGAAAGATCACCGGCCGCTAGGCTAATGTGTACAGTGTAAAATGTCATAGGCTTGTGCTAATAACATTAGCATGCTATATTTGTTTGGAAAATGTGTTTAGTACTAGACAGTTGTTTTGTCAGTGAGTCTTGTGAGTTGGAATGGAGCCAAATTGTGTGCCATTACTTTTGTTAGGCTAATTTATACAATGGAAATGCCATAGGCTTGTGCTAATAACATTAGCATGTTGTATTGGTGGAGAAAATGCATCCAGATTGATTGAACGTACGTGTACACAATGCGCTGTGTCTGTGTATATACTTGCAGCAGCACTGTGTGGGTGTTGTAAACAAACATGGATGCCCATGATATGCTTGATGACAAAGAAGAACTATGTCACTATGTAACGGTGTGTAAACATCATACAGATGTGGGTAGTTCCGCACCAGGTCTGTCAGCCTCTCTTCAGAGGTTTCCGCCATTGCTCCGACAGTGACTCCGTCTGGTCTGATCTCATCAAACGAACGCAAATCAAGGGCAGCCATGATGCAGTTGCGTTGTTTGCAGCAAGTATATTACTGGCCTTACAGTGAAGCCAATTAGTGCATTTGTGTTTAAAATTGTTTCTGTTGAGCCCTATTTAATGTGTGTTTTGGGTGTGTTTTGAATCAACTAAACTTAACAGCACTTAACAGAAACCTCTGCGCGATTAGTGTTTTGGAGGTGTAACTGCAGAGTGACACAGACACACCACCGCAAAATAAAATGGTAAAAATGGTCACGACGACATAGGCGACGTGCGTAGGGTCTACGCACAACCATAAATCTTGCTTAACCCATTTATTGTGGTTTTGGGACTTTTCATGAGATTTTGTTGACAACAAGAAAAATATAGATAAATGCTAGTCTTGGACATAGTAACCTTTTCAAATACTAATTTTATCTTTAGTCAATGGATGTTTAGCTTGGTAATTCAAACAAAACATACAGCTTTCACTAGCTCACATATTTGGTTTTTAATGATTGTAGATAGTCAGAAAAATGAATGACTTCTCATAAACATGAATTGTATCATCATTTTGTAAATGACAACCTTTTGTTTAAAGGGATAGTTCAGATTTGTGAGGTTATACGGTGTACTTATCCATAGACAGTATCACATAAAACCCAGTTTGGAGGAATAGGCTGCATGGAAGCTAAGCAATGTACTGCTGTGAAGGTGTCTGCAACAACATGTATTTTAGCCACCTAAAAAGGGTCCTACCTAAAATATTCTATATCAATTTAAGTATATACTTTATACTATATTGAACGTATTCTCATTGCTTTACCTTAATGTTTGACAGCTATTTCCAACTGGAAAATGAGACTGTTATACCGTTCTCTTCAAAGCCAGACTCCATAGAGAAAAACTGATTTAACATCACAAAATGTAGGAGCTGCTGGTCTACTCCTGCTTCGATCAGTTAATTAGTTTGTGTTACTGTGTGACTTACTGGTGTTTAAAAGGGTTAGCTCAGATTCACTAAAGTCGCACAATAATACAAATTAACTAACTGATCGAAGTAGCGGTACATGAGCAGCTTCCTTAGTCAGCAAGCTAAAATTTACTGTTTTTCTCAGTAGATTCTGGTATCTTTGATGACAGCTTAGATGAGGAACTGAAGCTGTTAACGACATCCCAGTTGAAACAGGCTGTTTGTCAAAAAAGCTAAAGCAGTAAAAAATACTCTCAATATGGCATACACACAAAGTGACAGAGATTTTGTTTATGTGGGATTTTTTTCAGTGGGCTAAAATATGTTTCACTGCTGCCTCCATCCATAGCAGTGCATTGCTTAGTTTCCATGTCCGACACCAGCCTGCTTCTCCAAACAGGAGAATGACAACTAACATCTACTCTAGGTGAATTTCTATGGATCAGTACCCCATAGACTCACAAGTCAGTCTTTAGACACTTTGCTTAACTAAAGACTGATGACTTTCTACCTGATTTTGTGTTTAGATGGGCGGATACAATTTCAGAGTTTAAAAAAACTCCCTACGTTGCAGAACCAATAGTAAATCCTCAGGACAGTCCTTCGGTGGCTCGCTGAACTCTTGTGCTCGTAAACATAGTCCGACTAGAAACATGTGTAGCAGTACAAAATGGCTGAGCTGCGCTTGCAGAAAACGCTGTCAAAGTTAGTGGATGTTTGTTGTGTTTGCGGCGACACATTCTCGCCAACTAAAAGAAACAAACATAATCTTTTACAAGGCCATGACTCATGTGTCCGGCCGGACTATAGAGGGAATCGCCTTGTTGTTCACAAATACTTCTGGGTAGAAAACCAGCAGAGTTTAGCTATATATCCATATCTATATGTATCTATCTCACATTTTTCACGTCATTATATCACCGTTTAGACTAATCTGATGTTTGTAAAGTCTATAAACACAATGACTGAACAAAGATTACTATTTCTGTGTGCACGTTTTGGAATTAATAACATGGTTATCATAGATTAGCTGGGCTGACCGTTAGCTGTTAGCCCTGTTAGCCGTTAGCAGTGTCTAGTAATAGGTAATAACTCATTGAATAGTCTGTGAAAAAAAACCCATTTTTTCCAGCGGATATCTTAGTTACAACATGGTTGAGCTAGCAAAGCAGTTTTATGTTGCTATGTGTGGTGTTTATTCAGTTTTGGGAAATCATGATGTCTAGAAAGCATCAGTGGCTGCAGCTGACAGGGTCGGCTAACAGCAGCAGCAAAACTAACATCAGGACATCATCTGTTAAAAGCCTCCCGTTGTCAGATACGACATGAAACTACTCCAGTTAGCTCAATCATGTTGTAACTAAGACATCCGCTGGAAAAAATATTTTTTTCACGGATGAGCACACGTTTGATAAAACAGAGTTAAATTTCTGGGCATCCATTTTCAAGCTCTCTGTGTGTTTTTGTTTTATTGCAGATGAAAAAGGGGAGCACACATTTCCGGGAGGGGGCATGTCCTTTTCAAAAACGCAAGAGGCGTTGCTTTGTTGCCGGCTGTTTTTGACGGTGTATTAAACACACTTTAGAAAGGAGTGTCCCCAGACTATCAGATTGTCTGGTGGTGAGACTAAGTACCCCATACCACCCCACTGTAAAAAATCCAAACCATCCCTAGATGGAATAAAACCCAAATTCTGAGTTCATGGAGACCCTGTCATTCATGTCACACATAGTCACACTTGTATGTTTACATTGTGATATTAATGAAGAAGTGAAAAAATATTCTCTAAGCTATTAATTGTTTGGTTTGAGTAACGTTACAGTTGGGTCAAATAATAATCAGAAGATTAATCCAAGAACAAGAATTGTTGATTGCAGCCTATATAAATCTCAGTAATTATTAAGAATTACTCTATTTAATTATTAAATATTGTTGTCACAACATCAGCAGCTTCGTTATGTGGTTTCTCCCTTGTTTGTTTCAGTGGCAGCAGAGCTGGCCCCACCAGAGAATGTGACCATTATCACCTTGAACACCAATTATACCCTGAGCTGGGATTGGGACCAGAGTTCTGCAAAGAATCACGCTGTGAACTTCACCACACAATATGTTGCGTAAGTCCCACTCACACAGATCATATATAAGAAGGAGAAAGCAGCCACACTTAAGCCGAGCAACAACTTTGTTACGACAAGATGAAGATTGAATGTGGGTTTAAGTGATTTACCTGTAAATCTCTAGTTGAACATATTCAGGGCTTGACAGTGTGAGCGTTTCACTCGCATTTGTGACCAAAAATAGGTGTGTGCAAACTGTAAAAAATATTTAGGGGCACATGTGCGCATAAAAAAATCAGCTGAAGCAGCCTATATTTTTGTCAATAAAAACATGTGATAATCTAACCGCAAATGTTGGAGGAACTCCAGCCGCCTTCCCTCTTCCCTCTTCCCCGTGTGACACAGTTATGGGTGGTTTTCCAAGCCACTGTCGGCACAATAAATTTAAGTCCCACTGTCGGCTGGGTGGAAATAAGTCAAAGTGTGGAGGAAGCGGTGGACCTATGGGGAAGCCTGCTCCGTTCTCCCCGCAGTTAAGGACCGTTCTCCATAGCCAGGCTGTCGGCAGGGTGGAAATAAGTCAAAGTGTGGAGGAGATGGACCGGGTTAAGCGGCAGATCTCTGGGGAAGCCTACTCCATTCTCCCCGTAGTTCAAATAATTTCAACTCTGAGCGCAGCGCTCGGGTGGAAAATCAGAGCAGTGTGCGACGGCAAGGGTAGCGGTGCCGCTTTGTCAAGCATTGCTGCCCTCTCCATAGACAAACAATGGGACAGCCAGCGCAAAGCGCTTTTACAGCTGATCATGTGTAGAGGCCTTTAGGGACCGTTCGCCACGGTACCGCTGCTGGGCAGTGTGGAAATAAAGCCCTTTTCACACAGAGCGCGCAAAGCGCAGACCTCCGCCGCCGAACCCATTCGTTGTGTATGTGCTACCGCGGCGCAAGAGCTCACCGCTCTGCCGCCGAGCTGAGTGGCACACATGTCGCGGCGCCTGCGTGCTGTGACGACACCTCAGGCTCCTGAACGAGCCTGTACTCCCCCAAATTCTGTCCTCTGCGCCCTACCCCGCTGTGGGCGCTGCGAAAGCTCTGTGTGAAAGAGGCTTAAGTCCTGCAGAGTTTCAGAGGACCTGGAGAATGTTTTAGGATAGTAATAACATTATATAAGATAATCATGTTGCAAAGATAATATATATAAGATAATAACATTAAAGACAAAATTAAATTGCAATACTTTTTCAAAACTTGATGATTTTACCTTTCTGTACATTTTGTATAGAAATTCATTACATAATTTTGCTTGTAAATGTCTATTTGCATCACGTTTACTACGGAAAACACATTATTTGATCAATTTACATTGTGCCCCTAAAGTTCTTTGTGCGCTCCTTACTTTTTCAACTCAGGAGCACATGTGCTCCTTGGGAAAAAAGTTAGCATCAAGCCCTGATATTGTCCTATAACATTACTAATCCTGGATAAGCATTCAGGTCTAGTTGCAAAACAAACAGGAGGGTCTAAAGGGGCTTAGTTACGTTCTGGAGAGGTTTTTGCAGCATTAGCCATGTGGTTCAAGGGAGGGCAGTGTTGACTGGTCCACGACTTTGGTCCACACTGAAATATTTCAACAACTGTGAGATGGAATGCCATAAATGTGGTTCAGACATATATACATATATGTTCCCCACAGGAGGAATTGTACTAACATTTGGAATGATAATGTTAAACACTTTAAGCGTGTGTGTGTGTGTGTATGTATGTATATATGTATGTATGTATGTATGTATATATATATATATATATATTAGGGCCGTAACGGTACATGTATTTGTGTCGAACCGTTCGGTACGCGACTTTCGGTTCGGCACGACCCTGTACCGAATTATTGGGCGCAGGATATTATTTTATTTTATTTTGTTTTATTTTAATTCCGTTTTTGCGAGCCGAACCATTTAAAATATCTAGTTCCCCGATGGACATAATTGAGTGACGGACCAAGTCCCGTAAATCTCCACTTTCACTTTGTGCAGCGCATTCTCGCATTTTGACAACATGGCAAGTGAGCCTGACGAACCTGAAGACCCACCGCAAACCTTAAGTCCTCCGTTTGGGAACACTTTGGTTTCAGGGTAAAATACGAAGATGGAAATAAACAAGTTGTCAAGACAAAGCAGTGTGCCGACACTGCAGAACAGCGGTCGGGCCAGCTCCGCTATACTTTTTATTTTAATTGAGTAAAACTGAGTAGAAAAAACTAAAACTAAAAAAACTGAGAGGAGAGCTAAATCCAGGATAAATATTGGTGTGCCTCTCCAAGATGGAGAGAGCTTATCTAGGACTACAATTCGATGGCGACCTCGCGTGTGTTCTTCTAGACAGGCAAGCAAACATCTGGCTGATGTTATCAAAATATTAATAATTTCCACCAGTGTATTGCTGCGGAGCGGTGTGGAGCAGGGGCTGGCTAACCACAACATCTAACATTAACGATAGGTTTCTATAATGCTGAGCTGATGCTGGTAAATGAACTGCATTTATAAAAGAGGCAGAAGAATAGCTAAACATAAGACGCACTGAGCAAGAGAGAGGAGCAGAGAGGGAGAAGCCATCGCTGACTGTAAAGCTAAGTAACTAGCAGTTTGCTTAAATAACTAGCAGATTGCTAACTCAGCTAAAGTAAGTAGCATTTCTGAATAGAGTGTAAATAACTGAGGTTAGTGAGACAATCACTTAAAAAGAGAGCCATGACTTTAACACGGAAAATCGGACATTATAATCAGTTTATTTAAAAAACCCGGACACCCTGGATGGGACGTGAAAACTGGACATGTCCAGGCAAAAGAGGACGTTTGGTCAGCCTAAGTAACGTTACTACTCATAGTTAGCTCAGAGTTTGACGATCCGGTGTAGGTACCAGATCGGCTCGGGCTGCTACACCGGCCAACGGACCGCATTTGCATAAGTGAGGAGCGTTAGATCTGTATTTGTTATATAACTACAACTCCCATGATCCCACGCTACTTCATGACGCCATCCAAGTCCGTCTTCTGTTATTGTTTTGGTTTGAAACCCCTAGCGGCAGAAAATTACACATTGCAGAAATGTATATTTTTCATTCAAAATGTGTGTTAAAAAAACAGCAGGATTTTATTTTTCACTTTTATATTTCTATTTTCATTCAAACAATGTGAAAAAGCAGGATTTTATATATATATATATATTTGTTTCATTCAAAAATTGTGTAAACTGCTGAGGTGGTATGTTTCAATAAGGTTACCAATAAGTAAAAGATATTTAATAGTTGTCTATTTTTTTCATTACTGTACCGAAAAAAACCGAACCGTGACTTGTGTACCGAGGTACGTACCGAACCGAGATTTTTGTGTACCGTTACACCCCTAATATATATGTATATGTATGTATATGTATGTGTTGCATTGCTGGTTTTGAACTCTGTATCACTTACTATGTTGAAATGTAATGTATGGCAGTTAATACCAGCTCTGATACTCATTAAGCTAGCCACACTGTACTCACCGCCAGGCTTAGTGGACTGAACCGAGGCATAAAATTTACGTAAAATGTCATTAAGCATGACTTCCAAGTATTTATTTAAATCCCTGTTCTTATGTTTTTGGCAGGGAAAGTCCATCAGTATCTCAACTGCCCATTTTGTTGTCTTTTTTGTATTTATCTCATCTTTCTCCTCTTCTATCATTTCAAGCTCTCAGGTGTCAGTTCCTTGTGCCATTTTTCGCTTTTTTTCTTTCCTTCTCCATTTCTTTTTCTTCTGCGTCATCCCATTCCTCAAAATCCTTGTACTCTCCAATTAAGTTAAAAGAAACGTTAAAATCAGCTGTTTCTGTTTGTGTTTTCCCTCGGAAGTTGTTTGACAGCTGCAGTGTTATTTTTCCCTCGGCAAAACATTTGCAATATCTCGCGAAGCTTTTGCGAGATCTCACAAAACTTTCCTTTAAAGCAGTTATGTGGAACTTTACATTTTTGTTGATTATAGTGTCCCCCTTTGGTCGAAGCGGTATGACACCCACAGCTTAGTGTCGTAAAATCTCAACTGCAACCGGCAATTACCGCATGCATTTATTTTGGAGAGCGAGAGGAAAATTATAAATGTTCTGGTGTAGCTCTGAATTTCTTATAAACTGAGGACAACTGCCTGCTGTATATTTGTGTTCATGGTCACAGTCACAGATAATTTTGTGGCATTTGTTGTAACGTTACTAGACAAAAGCGGTTCACAGCTAACATTACTTTTAGCTTGCTTATAACTTCAATGTCGTCATATATTGAAGTGAAACAACGTCTAACCAAGTCCTTATAGATACATCTGATAAAACTGTATATGTTCAGCGACGCTCGTTGCGTACCGCTTCCTCGAAGAACACTCTCTGTAAACACGGCACTTCTTCTTCTCTCAATTTACTGGCGGATCACAAACAACTTCCAGGTGCATACCACCACCTACTGTACAAGAGACTACTCCCTACTACATGTCATTTAGCCTGTTTCTTAAATCCTACTCGTAAGCATGGCTCCTTCTTCTTCTGTGGTTTAATGGCTGCGGGCCACTGCGTGCGTGCAGACTTACTTCAGCCTCCGGGTGCCGTATTCTGGTTTGCTGACTTCTACTTTGTCCGACCCGAGCCAGGCTAGGCTAAATAGCCATATGGAGAAAGGTGTTGGGTTCAACTAAATATACGGATCTTCAAGAGGGGGTGATACAAACTGGGGACAGTTTTATGAATGGTAAAAAGTTCTGCACAGCTGCGTTAAGTAATGTACTTCCGGGTGAGTTTGGCCCATAGAAACTGCAAACAAACGCAACAATGGAGTGCATTCACCCATTGGAGAGGCTCATAGAGTTTTATTTTGAGATTGGCCTCAAATATAAAGACATTAAATCAGTGCTCGCGAGTAAACACGGTTTTCATGTAAGTGAGAAACATCTGAAGCGACTTTCGTCGAAAAACATTCTGTGACTTGGCGGTCCTGATTGAATTCATTAGCAACCAAATATAGTACTCTGGACAGCTTCACGGTTACCGGTGGATGTTTGCTAAATGCAGAGAACATGGACCACGAGTAAGGAAAGAGGATGTGCGCTTGGTGTTAAAGGAGCTGGATCTGAGAGGAGTGTCGTTAAGGCAGGCAAGACATCTCAGACGACAGAACTTCTTCTTAAGAGGGCCAAACTTCATTTGGCACATGGACTCTTATGATAAACTTGTGTCAATAGAAGTATTGATGGTTTTTCAAGGAAAATAATGTGGCTCAATGCCTACACAACAAGTAGTGACCCAAAGTTGATCGGAGGTTATTATATGAATGTAGTGCAGTGTTTAGGGGGCTGCCCTCGGATTGTGAGAGGCGATCTTGGAACCGAAAATGGCCATGTCAGAGGCTTCCAGCGTTTCCTCGTCCCCACTCCCCCAGACAGCACCCTTGACAGTTACTTGGATGGAGCCAGCACCGCCAGTCAAAGAATTGAATATTGGTGGGATTTTCTTCACAGCCACTGTGTGAAGTTCTGGTGAAGTCCTGTTTGGAGACCTCAGAGACAGCGGGTTCTTTGATGGTGGATTTCTGGACAAAAGCCTCCTTCAATTTTGTTGCATGGGATTCATCCAGGTGAGTTCATGAATTATAATGTTTTCATATATGTGTGCCTGTGTATGTGAGAGGGAGAGGGGAGGCAGAGAGACAGAGAGGGAAGGCGGAGAGAGAGACAGGGAGAGGAGAGAAAACGATAGAAAGGGGAGAGGAGAGAAATGGAAAGGAGGTAAAGATGAAAGACAGGGGGACACAGAGAGGAGGGTAGAGGGAGAGAGAAGAGAGTAAATGCTCTAATTTAGTGCTCATTTAAGTTGACATGTATGTACAGTTCTTCCTAAATGTATTTGTGTATTCTTTTTAACAGGATGAGTTGGATGACACCGCACAAGTTTGGAACACACACCATCAGGCCCTCAAAGAACATAAACGTCCCCAGCGGTCGGCCTAATGTGATGTATGCCTTCCCTGAACATTACGGGACAAGAGACTTCCTTTCCCCAGTTGAAAGTGAACATGTTCAACTGTGCAAAAAACAATGTGTCTTTCACCGGATGTGATCCGGATTTATATGAATTATGCAATATCTTTATGGCCGAGTCCCATCTGACTCCACCAACAGATCCATATCAGGGTGAAACTTGTATATGCACCTAAGAGAGGCCATCAGTGTATCTCTGTAAGTCACAAGTATTGAGTTGTGTCCTGTAGGGGCCAGAGAGTTGAGCTGTTGGTATAGTATATTGTATTTTTCCTTGCTAACATTGCTATCATTAACCATGCTATATGTTTATGTTCTATTATTTTAACTGATTTGATTTGATGTATGTTTGGCCTGATGTATGGCTGAGAATACAACACTATTGATCCTCAGCTGGTGTTGCTTTAGAGATAAAAGCCAAATCAACCAGTGTAAAATTCATAACTAGTACCAAAACAGTCCATTTATCACTTAATTAACTGATGGGAAATTAATGCCACAATTTTGATAACTATTAATTTGTAACTGTTACAATTAAAATGTTTCTAGTCTCTAAATGTGAATATTCTGTTTTTCCTCAATATTTTATGATAGGAGAAAATCTTTGGCTTTTGAACTGCTGGTCAGGCAAAGCACTATTGACGTTAAATATGCTGTCTTGGTTACTGACTTCATCTGAAACTGGCCTAGAAATAAACTTAAGTTCTTAACATACTATTGGATGTTTAAAAACATTTCTGCAGACATCAGCCCTGTTGAGATTTTATGAACCTGCCTGTAAGATGACTCAAATACTACTACTACTACTACTAGTGCAAAGTGATATCTAGTTGACAGTGCACAGTCAAGATAACGGCATGAACAACCTGTGTTGTGAAATATCATAGAGGGATAGAACAAAGAACAAGCACTTGATATTTTGGAAAGATTTTTATCCTGTATTGTTTCTCAGTGTGAAATCCTGGCTTGCAACCCTGAATAAATAACAAAATATGCCTTATCAGTTTGGTTTTTTAATTAAGACCAATTGAGAACTTGAAAATATGAAAAAAAAAGTACAATGCATAAAGGTCACTTCATGGCAAAAATGCACACACATTCCATTTCTAAAAAAAGATACAATGTTATAATGCGGTGCTGAGGTAACACAATAATAAATGACAGTAGTATAATGGAAATATTACATAATCATTCTGAAGGCCAATTCAGCATATTAGGGCTTTCCAAGCCACATTTCACACAGGCCACACTAGGGCATTAACAGAAAAGTCTATTTGTCGACGCGTCGACGTCGGTGGCACAAGTCGACATCCCCCGGGAAGAGTCAACAAGTCGTGTGTTTTTTTCCTCCCTCTCTCTCTCTCTCTCTCTCTCTCTCTCTCTCTCTCTCTCTCTGTGTGTGCTTATGCTGACACTTTATCCTTGACTAAGTGAACATACTTGGGCGCACTATAAGCGGAGCAGTCTCCGCGAGGAATGTCCGCAGTCATTCGGGCTTCCATAGTCGAGCACACTCCCGCGTTGTAGTTTCCTGTAAAAATGTCCACGAAAAATCCCCCGATGTGAAAAATACATGCCGAGCAGTCACTGGTGCGCGGAACGGACTCTGCGGAGGTCCACGCAGGCTCAAAGCGGATGTCCGTAAGCCCTGTGCGCGCAAAGCTCAGATTTTACGACCACGCAGACTACAAAGTCCATCTTTAGAGTCAAATTTATTATGCTGTTGTCCATAAATACAGCCAAAAGATCTTCAACAACCTTTATCCTGCAAATTGATGCACGTTGTGTGCTCTCTGGATTTCTGGGTAGTCAGTTGAGGTTGATGGGGAAAGCAGGCTGCTTGAATGTGAGGGCAAATCTTGTGGTAAATGATTCAGTCCACTGTCCTGTAAGAAGACAAAACATCTACAAAACAAAAGAGTGTTTAATCAATGAAGCAGAGGTGAAAAATATGCTAACTTTTAGTGCGTATGTGTGAAGGTCAAAATAATACTGCATCCTATGTTTCCCATAATGCAACTCAAACTCCCCACCCACCCATGAGACCTTCTTTCAAACTGCAAATCTCCAGTTTACAACATAGGCTTTCTCTTCAAAAATTGTTGTCTCCAATCCCAAGACAAGGTAACTTCTATATACATCATCACAGTTACTTTTTCAGACCCTTCAGAGCTCCTCCAGAGCCTCACGGGACATTAAACAAATGTTTTTAAAAGCTGAGCACTAGAGTGCACTGACCTACCACACCTTCAGAAAATGGTATGCTCAAAGGCTCCATCATATCACATCCAAACAGTTATGTAAAATCATACAGTAGTTTAGAGGATGTGTTCAGGGTTGCTTGCAGTGATGCATCTTTCCTGTGCAGTTTGCACTGCCTCCCCATGTATGGACTGGACAGCTAGTGTAGGCAGGTCATTAGCTGAGGGCAATGGTAGTTGGAAAGCCTGCATAGGCACTCCATTCATGAAATGAAATGACAGGAGACACTTTGACCCTAAAGTCTATGATGCGATTGCAGACTGTAATTTCTAAAAGTCTTTCTAAATTAGTCTTCTACATCTTCCTCTCTTCTAGTTAAAACCAGGAACACTTATGAGATAGTCATAAAAAATCCAAATAGATTTTGGTAAATGAAAAAGAAGACAAAAACCTCTAAAATTACAGAAACAGAAAAGCACAAATCAATGTTTATTTGTGCTGCTGCACAATCCCAGGAATCAATTCAAAGGGACTCTGTTGACTTATTTGTCTTTAACAAGTTGTGCATGACATAGCATATATTAGAAATAGAAGTTCAGGAAAAATATTTTGATAAAGAAATTTGATATAAAAAGGGATAATTTTGAGATTGTGTGGAACCAAACATGCCCGACTTCAGAGAGTAAACTGATATCTTAAAGAGGAATTCCTCAGGTTTTCATCAGCTATTATTTTGATTTTTTGCTATTTAAATTGTTCTGAAGTAGCAGCATAAGTAGTAGCATAAGCAATGTAATGTTAATCAATTATTGCTGTGGCAAAATGAAGGTCTAAATAAAAACAAGGCGTGAACTAAGATTACAGTCGGTACAGTAAGTGTTTCACAGCACTGTAGGCCATTTCATTTGTATGGGAACGTAACAGTGCTTATGCCATAAAAAATAGGACATAGTTGATTTTTTTAGAGTCGGGATGGACAATTGAATTGTTTCATGCAATCAAATTTGAAAAAAAAAAGAAAATACTTTACTGATTTTAAGTAGCAGTACATTTCACTCTTTCTACTGGTTTTAACACCTCACTGTTGACGTGATCCAATGTGATCACAACTGTCTCATCTCCATCTACTCTGCCAAGGTCCTCTTCCCGGATCCCATACAACTGTACCTGCCTCGTCTACTTCTCGAAACTCTTCAAAAGTAACATGACAGATGTGCTCAGGCTCTGTTTGTGGAGAGGCATTAGGGACTGCTCTGGTCAGGTCAATAATTTTCAAAGCCGGAGTCAGGGAAATCATTAAAAGGCTGGAGATGATTCCAGACTTCATCATGATCACATGTGTTGGTGTCCTGCCCCTGGCCAATGTGAGTTTTTTTAATGTCTGTTGGGGTTGAATGAGAGGGATGTGATTTTCCTGGACCTTGTGCTGTCACAGTCTCAGAAGCTGCTCTTTGTTTTTTGGAGTTTGGCTGCAACTGGAAATGCCTATTCTGCAACAAATAAAAGACACTTTTTCAAAATTATTGTCAGCAGTAATTTCAATTCAGTCAGTGCCACTTTGTCAAAATTAATCTTTATTTACTTGCACAAGTTATATTACATTTAGCGGTATGGTTCTGTTCTGCGACCTCCTGCTTTTCCATGCGCTTGCGTGGAAAGCCTGAGGCAGGAAGAGCACACCTTCCTGCCCTTCATGAACCATCATGAATGGCTATAGCAGGGAGTGCAGCAGCAAAAGAAACCCACATAGAGCAGAGAAAACAGCATGACAGGAGGAGCTGGGGTGGAAGTGGGTTGCGATTACCAGCAGAGGAAGCAGCAAAAGGGGCAAGGCGAGAGCTGTTTAAATAGCGCGCTCTGAATGCAATTTTCCAATAGGAGCAAAGGGACAGTCTGCTGAGCCATCAGCTGATTGAGGATTGCTTGCTTGCCATTGACAGCTAATTTAGAGCTTGACATCGTGGCCTGCCAAAACTAATGTTACGCTTGATATCGTGGAATGGAGGAACATATTTAAGATTAAATGGTGTGCAAAAAATACATATGGTTCAGAGAAGCTCCACTAAAACCTATTAGGAAATATACAACATGAGCAATATTATTATATATTCTTACATCTTCCCATACATTGGCAGCAAAGTGGTATACAGGTGATATTTCTCATTAAAACAAATGTTTCTTACTGGTGAGAAAATAGGTGTTTACCATTGTTGGCACACAATCTCACTCTGTGTTTTATGGAATACATGTGCATTATCTTTTAATGAAGTTATTACCTGAAATTTAATCTTCAAACAAAATCTCCTTCCATCTGTCATGACTTTATAACAATATTATTCCTACTGCCACAAACCTGTTCGCTTATGTCACTGTCAGATGAGTGTCCACGATCCAGTAGATCTGTAATCGAATCATCTGCATCAAGGTGAGATCCATCCTCAGTCAACTGTGAATCTGCTCCCTCAGTGATGCTGACAGATAAATCCTCAGATAAAGAATCTTCACTACATTCATCCACTTAAGATGAAGACTGATCTGTTGAAGGTCCTTCATTTTTTGTGCAAATATAAAATTTAAGCAGCTTCAGTTTGGTTTGTTCATACAGTCTGCCAACAGTCTCAAGTGACTTACAGAGATACACTGATGGCCTCTCTTAGATGCATATACAAGTTCACAGCCTGATATGGATCTGCTATAAAGATATTGCATAATTCATATAAATCCGGATCACATCCGGTGAAAGACTAAAAAGAATACACAAATACATTTAGGAAGGACTGTACACAGGGCTCCAGACTAACTTTTTCCACTAGGAGCACCAGCGCTCCTTACTGAAAATTTTAGGAGCACCAGCACAAAATTTAGGAGCACTATCTGTATCGACACAACATATTCATAATTTTGTCGAGATTAACTGCATTACTGATAATTTAGCAATAAACACAAACAGCCCTGCAGGGTTCAACGCTAAGGTTTTTTTCACTTGCCTGAAGTCAGTTTTTATTTGCCCTCTAAAAATTGTTTAATTTAAGTGGCTATCAAATAACAAAGACTGCAGTTGTTTTTATGTTATGTAATCTTTATTCACACTGTATCGTTCTATAATTTTGCGCCCTACTTGAGCCATTCCCGCCTCTATTAATTTTTCACCCCTCTCCAGTTCTGCTGTATTAACACCGGGTTTAATATATTTTGCCTCCATCTCTCTGCCCTGCTCTACTCTACTTCAACGCTACTTAGCTCTCTCTCTACTCTACCAGTAGACTACCACATCCACCTGTTGCACAAAACGCACACAGCAGTGTTTCCCCTAGGATGGAGTTGTAGCAGTAGAGGTGATCACATGCATGAAAAATAATTTTCACATGCGTGAAACTTTTTTGTATGCTTGCAAAGCACAGCCTGCTGGGATGTTTCTATGTATACTGGCACCAGAAGGGCTCTTTAGGACTAAGTGCATACAGTACATGTGTGCACAGTAATGAGCAGGTGAAATGTCTGTCTAGCTTACATATGAGGTATCTCAAGATTTAGGAAAATACAATTTGAACGCAACGCAACACAAGCTCAGCACCGAGTGCTGTGCTGCGCTGTTGTGCGAGCAGTGTGTTTGTCTGTGCGTAACAGCAGTCTGTTGTTATTTACACACTGTCCATAACAATAACTTTGTCAGCTCACAAACTGCACCGGGCTCGGGTCAGGTTTAGTCAGGAAAATGCGTCCCGAGCCGCTCAAGCGTGCTCACCTGTGTGTGTGTGTGTGTGTGTGTGTGTGTGTGTGTGTGTGTGTGTGTGTGTGTGTGTGTGGCGGAACTCCGCCGTGCGCGATACAGAAAGCAGAGGAGAATTGTTTAACGCGTGACCATGTAGAGACAGAAATGACACAATGACATAACACCATAGTATATTGTTATGTTATTATATGAAGCATCCGTCGCTCAAAATAATATCAGTGGGGGGCTGTGGGCAGGACATTGCTGACTCGTACTCTGAACTATCGTCGTCGGAAGTTTGGGAAACTGGCACAGGACAGACAGGAGTTTCTGGATAATTTTTTCTTGTGAAAAACTAATCTATAGTTCGTTTCATAGCATCACTTTATAGTCAAACGACACAGCACTTTCTACTCAACACCGGCTCTGTGACCCCTCTCTGTCTAACCCCGCGTACAGTACACACGTAGGTAGGCTACTAACTGCTGCACGTTGTTATGGTTACTGGCGCGCATCCAGACACACATGACAGGCACACACACATACAGACACTTGCTTCCGCTCCTCCATGAAATGCAATTATAAAAAGAAGAAAAAAAATAAAGAAAAAGGGGGAGAGGAGTGGATTTGTAAGTCGCGCTGGTGCTCCTAGTTAAAAAACTATGTCGCACAGCCTCCAAAAAAGGTCGCAAAATGCGACCAATTAGGCGCAGTCTAGAGCCCTGGTACATACATGTCAACTTAAATGTGCACTAAATTAGAGCATTAACTCTATTCTCTCTCCTTCTACCCTCTTCTCTGTGTCCCCCTGTCTCACATCTTTACCTCCTTTCCATTTCTCTCCTCTCCCTCTATCTGTCTTTTTCTCTATTATCCCTGTCTCTCTACCCCCCCCTTTCCCTCTCCATTTCTCCCCCTCTCCCCTTTCTATCGTTTTCTCTCCTCTCCCTGTCTCTCTGTCTCCCCTCTCCCTCTTGCATACACAGGCACACATATATTCAATTCAATTTCAATTTTGTTTATAAAGCCCAATATCACAAATCACAATTTGCCTCACAGGGCTTTTACAGCACATTAACATCACATTATAATTCATGAACTCACCTGGATGAGTCCTATGCAACAAAACTGAAGGTGTATGGGGCCATTATGGTGGCAAAATAGCTGTAAATGCGTATCTCAATCTGCGTAATCAGATATGCAAATGTTTAAAAAAAAATCTACAAATGTGTATTCTTACTTGCAAGTGTATTGTGATCTGTAAATCTGTGTAACAATTTGTAAATGTGTACAACAATCTGTAAATCTGTACAGAGATCTGTAAATCTGTACAACAATCTGTAAATGTGTACACAGATCTGCAAATGCGTACAGAGATCCGTAAATATGTAGACAGATTTGTAAATACCTATGTCTTCAGCTTTAACTCAGTCGGGGCTCTCAATTGGCTCTCTTTGTACACGTGATTTCTGCTACTCTTCTGAGTATGAGAGGCCCTTAAAGCTGAAGACATAGGTGTTTACAAATCTGTGTACATATGTACGGATCTCTGTACGCAGTTGCAGATCTGTCAGATTTACAGATTGTTGTACACATTTACGGATTGTTGTACACATTTACAGATCACAATACACTTGCAAATCTGAATACAGATTTGTAGATTTTTTTTTACACATTTACATATCTGATAATGCACACACAGATTCTAAATACACATTTTCAGATTTTTGTACGCATTCACAAACTTTATCACGCTTTTACAAATTATTTTACACATGAACAAATCTGATTACGCACACACATGCACCATAATGGCCCCATAAAGGAGGCTTTTGTCCAGAAATCCACCATCAAAGAACCCGTTGTCTCTGGAGGTCTCCAAACAGGGATAACCAGAACTCCACACACTGGCTGCGAAGAAAAACCCCACCAATATTCAATTCTTTGATTGGCAGTTCTGGCTCCATCCAAGTAACTGTCAAGGGTGCTGTCTGGGAACTGGGGACGAGGAAACGCTGGAAGCCTCTGACATGGCCATTTTCGGTTTCCAAGATCGCCTCTCACAATCCGAGGGCAGCCCCCTAAATGCTGAACTACATCCATATGAAAACCTCCGATCAACTTTGGGTCACTACAGTACTTGTTGTGTAGGCATTGAGCCACATTATTTTCCTTGAAAAACCATCAATACTTCCATTGATACAAATGCCATATGGCTTCACTTTATCATAAGAGTCCATGTGCCAAATGAAGTTGGGCCCTCTTGAGAAGTAGCTCCGTCATCTGAGACATCTTGCCTGCCTTAACGACACTCCTCTCGGATCCAGCTCCTTCAACACCAAACGCACATCCTCTTTCCTCACTCGTAGTCCATGTTCTCTGCATTTAGCAAACATCCACTGGTAACCGTGAAGCTGTCCAGAGTACTGTATTTGGCTGCTAATGAATTCAATCAGGACCACCAAGTCACAGAATGTTTTTCGACGAAAGTGTCCTTTTGCGTTAAGTAGTCGCTTCAGATGTCTCTCACTTACATGAAAAACCGTGTTTTACTCACGAGCACTGATTTAATGTCTTTATATTTGAGGCCAATCTCAAAATAAAACTCTATGAGCCTCTCCCACAGGTGAATGTGCTTCACTGTTGCATTTGTTTGCAGTCTCTATGGGCCAAACTGACCTGGAAGTACATTACTTAAAGGAAAGTTTTGCGAGATCTCGCAAAAGTACTTTTTTTTTTTTTTCAACCGTCTATGTTTTTTTCCTTTCCATGTCCCTTTAGGGGCTCCATACTCATGCTTGGGGAGTTTAGCATAACAAGATAAAGTCACTGTACTGCAGTGTGGATGATGAGTGTTGGATGATGACGATAAATAATGGGGATGTGATTGATTGCAACTTCAAAAATTTGTTCAGATGTGATTAGGGCTGGGTGGTATATCGGTATTTTACAATATACCGATATATTTTCAAGCAAGATATAGATTTAGACAATACCGTTTGTATCAATATAGGGTCAAGTTGCGCCACATAACGCACACCGGTGTGCATCTCTCCTCTCTCACACTCACAGGTTCTCCATCAACACTCAGAGAAACACAGAGCTGCTCCTCTGTTTAATGTCTGTTCATTAGTCTGCAGTGCAACATCAGTCTATATGTTGCACAAGCTATGCTAAATCAGTCTGTGAGATGAATGAATTTACCGCAGTCGCACACAGTTTAATACTGTGGGCCTTTTCCTCTGTAACTTTTAGCCGCGTCCAGTCAAGCGCCGATTTGTTGTTGTGTTTTGTGTGTAACGTGTTTCCGTTATCAGTTGAGATGCCCAGTGCCTCTACTCCTTCTCCGGAATAAATCCAAAAGCCGGGCCGCCCCCGCCGTCAAGCAGGTAGCAGTGGCATCTAGTCAACCGCAGTGAACCCCGCTTCTCCCCGCTCCTCCCCCTCTAACAAGCCGTGTTTTTGAAGACTCTGCTCACCTCCGTCTGCAGATGACCAGAGAGAAAAGTGTTTTAAAAGTCTCTGTGTGTTCAGCTCTTAGTACGTCTGTAGCTTCTAACTGAATCTGAATGAGTTTAGTTTCTCTCCTGCATCCTGTTTTTACTTTACATATCTGCTTTATTTCATTAATTCATGTTTGCTATCAGCCATATTAGAAATTGTGTGAAGTTGCTGCTCAAAAAACTCCATATTTCCTTATTTTGCTGCTTCACAATAAAAGTTTTTACATAACAAAATAACGGGCGACTTTTATTTTTAAGACCTTATATGAATTAAAATATGTTTATTACAGAATTAGCTAAACTGTATTAGTGGTTTTCTTCAATTAAGAGAAGTGTAATAATATGGCAGGGGAAGAGTAAAAACGGAAACAGTGAGATGTTGATGAAGAGCTGCAGACAACAGGCTCTAACTGCACCTCTGCAAACAGCTCACCTCCAACAGGTAAACTTCTTTTACCTGCCCTGCTGTGGAAAAACACATGCAGCAAAAATAACAGGGGACTTAAGTCGTGGATCAGCTTGCAAATGAACATGTATCCCACTTCGTAGAAAATACCGGGATATATATCGTGTATCGCCATTCAGCCTGAAAATACCGGGATATCAATTTTGGTCCATATCACCCAGCCCTAGATGTGATGAACAAATGAGATGTCTTTCTTTTGTACAGTGTTTCAGACATGAATACGGATTTATACTAGCCTAGTTTTTTACAAAGTAAGGAGTTAGCACCCCAGGCTAACTCAAACAGTTCCAAATATTTTAAATTGCTTCATATTTCCTTTATTTTTTTTAAAATAAAGTATATGACAACCAGTATTTTCAGTTACGATGATTAATGCCTTAAATGTTTTGTTTCTCGCCCCCTCAGGAAGTACAAACTGAAGTCTAAGAAAAAGAATCCAATCTGGTCTACGGTGTGTGAGGAGACATCACATAGGTCATGTGACCTCACAAAGTTAAACCTGTACTACCTGGGCATCTACGTGCTTCGTGTACGAGCTAATGTGAACGGACGTCTCTCCAACTGGACGCTGAAGGAGTTCTGCCCTGATAAAGATGGTGAGAGAGAGGGATGAGATGAATACAAGTGGAGGGAGAGCAGAACACTGGGATTAGGGAGAGAATCAGTCCTTCTAAACGTTCAGGCAGATACATGAAGTTCACTGGAAAGACATTTTACACATGAGCCTATGGCAGCATGTGCACCACAAAATGATGTTGATAGTGCTGTGAGTGATATGGTGACCTAGCATTATTGCAGCTAAATTACACAAGAATTTGGTCTGCTCTTGTGGACAAAATCACTCAAGTGAAATAGCGACAGAGGCATGTTATAAAACGTGTTCTTTGTGTAACTTTTGAGACCCATTTCCATAAAAATTACCAACCACTGGCTTTGTGCTGACTCATTTAAATGAGCCTGCCTCCTGTGCACTGTGTGCTGCACTGGGCACCAAAATGCCACACAGACAAATGGAAAGCTCATGTCAAGTTCAGGAAGCAGTCCATCATTGTATTGCTTGCACTGAATAATGTCTTTCGTGAAAATGTTACAGACTCAAGAGAAAGGGGCCGACTCATCAGGTCTATCATAGAGCACATAGTCATTTTAAAAAAGAACAGAGGGACCTTAATCAACCTCATCTGAATGGGTGAAACTAGGCATTATTTATATTTATTGTAGGGGGAAGAGATGCTCACACTGCCTATTGTTTCAAAATGTTCTGAAATTTACAGTTTAGCTGTTAAGTTTCTAAAAATTTCTCCAGGAGGGAATTTCCCGGGACTTCCCCTCAGGGTTGGGTTACAAAAGGTGTAGATTGAAAATGGTCCCCCTATTGTTAAACGGGTGATCATGGCCCTGGAGTGAAACAATATTAGGCAAGAGCCTGTGCTGTTTTGATTAGGGCTGCAACTAAATATTGTTTTGCATATAAATGAATAAGAATTATTTTCTCAATGAATTGTTTTATTTATAAAATGTGCCACGGGTCCCTGCTGTCGTCCTCAAAACTCTTGTTATGTCTGACTGGCCCAAACATATTTAGTTAACTGTCTTGTATGAAAAAGAAAAGTAGCAAATCTTCTTATTTGAGAAATATTATTGATATTGTGCTATTGAAGCTACAAACTGACCATTATCTATCCATGCCTCACTGCTGCTCCTGCTAGCTGCTGTGGGTCCTCCAAGCAAAGTGGATCTTTCTCCTGCTGGAAGTGACCTGGACATTTTCATCACTGACCCTTTGACCAGTACCAACAGCTCAATGAAGGATCATCATCCTGAGCTGTACTACCACATCCTCTACTGGGAACGCTCTGGAGACAGACAGGTAGAAAATTGCTTTGCATTGTTGTATGTATTGTATGTATTATTGTATATATTGCCACTGTATTGGTTTGAAATAACTTTTATACTCCATGAAGAATATGAATCAGAATGTCCTCAGACCTCAACATGTGGGCTTGAACAGCCTTTTTGTATCAGATCTCCTTTAACATCAATTCCCTTGATGGGAACACATTTTTTCATGTGATACCTCTCACAGATTCTTTGTTTTAATGCAGCAAGAGAGATCCACACAGGATAAGTGATCCAACAGTTCACACATCCCATTTTCTCTTCAGTCCCTAAAGACACCAGGGGAAACCCTTGAGACTGCAGCAGCTTCAATAAACTAACACTGCACTGAACATGCATAACAGAAACCAGGTGCTCTGTGGGGCACCTGGTTTCTGTTATGCATGTTCAGTGCAGTGTTAGTTTATTGGTTTTAATGTACCCTATATGCCGAGATGAGGTGTTTCCTGTCTGTGCTACAAGGCAGGTAAATATCACATGAGAAAGAGTACAGCAGCCAGCAGGTATGTCTTAAAACTGGTTTGACGGGGAAGTGCAGGTTACTAGGAAACGTCCTGAAATAACCCTGAGCTGACGCACAGCTGACAAGTATGTCAAATGATTTGGATAACAGCCACAGAATGAACAGAAGAGTAAAGAAACCGTAATTATGCACAGCCTAGAAAATGAATGTCATTACATGTGCATGTGTTTTGAAATTGCATGTACTGCAGAAAGATAATACAGTATATTATTATGACAAATAATCTTTTTTCTTGCTTGAGGACTGTTTCATTCCCTCTTCTTGTTTTTGCATTGGGTTGAGACAGTATGCCTTCTTGCCATTTTTTGGATTCTATGTTATAATAAAGTTTCTACTGGGCTTTTTATGAAGATAAATATAGTACATTTTAAAATAAGAATGCTACTTTGAAAAAAATTACATTCATTGTAGAAACACACAGGTAACAAAAGAGTGATTAAAGTGATGCTGAATACTGAAATTGCACAATTAAGTACAATTTTAAATATAACGTTCTTATTGTTCACAAAACCCAAGCCTTAGCATTCGCCTTTTAAACTACAGTAGCCTACAGAGTTAAGAAAAACACCCTGCTAACATTACAATGAATGGTTATGAAAATGAAAACTGACTCATGCACATACAGTAAGAGCTATTGGCCTCTGACTGCAGCTACAACAGGGAATTCAACCCCAGTAAATGAGCTAAGCTGCCCGATATAATGTTAATATTACCAGTTAGCTAACGATTCACTATTTGATGTCAATGGTAACATCACAGTTAACTAACTACGGCCGATGTTTGCATTTACAGCGAGTGATCTAACAATCATGTCAAGGTTACAGTAAGTATAGACCGAATCACAGTGACATCACGCTCACAGCAAGAATTACTTTTACTATATTTTACCTTAAAAAAACCTAAAAAAAATCTATATGAGCATAAGTCTATGCTATTTGAATATTTTCACTACTTTAAGTTACACACTAACCAAGTGACGCTGCGGTGGACCAGCCACTTAGTGTTGTGCCTCGTAGAAAGACTGTTTTTGTTAGTGGAATGTGGTGGCTTTGATGTAACAGCTTGAGTTCCCCATTAGAAAAGGCTGTCTGACAGCAGGGTAAAGTAGTTAAAATATTATAAATAAATGGAAATAAACATTGTGATTTGGTCTATCAGGAGTCAAAACTCTGCCGCAGCTCAAATCATGTTATTAGCATTAATCGCTTACCTCCTCTTCTTTATCCACTATGGGACATTAGATTTCTCGAGGTTTATCTTTGGCCACATGCTGTTCCTCTCCCCATGACAGGTGCATTTTTTCCAGTAGACAAACCAGTCAGCAGGGCCATTTGTAGCTTTTTGGAGGCTCGTTGCAAAATCTTGTTTTGCCCCCCTATTTGAATCACTTTTGAATACACACCAAATTTGCATCATATTCATATGAAACAAAATGCAACTTTGCACATAAAAGTCTTAATTCAATTAACCTTAGCTACATTGTTAACATTATATATATAAATACTGTTCAAAAGTTTGGGGTCACTTAGAAATGTCCTTATTTTTTAAATAAAAGCACTGTTTTTTTCAATGAAGATAACATTAAACTAATCAGAAATACATCCTACACATTGTTAATGTGGTAAATGACTGTTCTTGCTGCAAATGTCTGGTTTTTAATATAATATCTACATTGGTGTCTCGAGGCCCATTTCCGGCAACCATCACTCCAGTGTTCAAATGGTACATTGTGTTTGCTAATTGTGTTAGAAGGCAAATGGATGATTAGAAAACCCTTGTGCAATCACGTTAGCACAGCTGAAAACAGTTTTGCTTGTCAGAGAAGCTATAAAACTGACCTTCCTTTGAGCTAGTTGAGAATCTCGAGCATCACAGTGGTGGGTTTGATTGAACCCTCAAAATGGCCAGAAAAAGAGAACTGTCATGTGAAACTCGACAGTCTATTTTTGTTCTTAGAAATGAAGGCTATTCCATCCGAGAAATTGCCAAGAAGCTGAAGATTTCCTACAATGGTGTGTACTACTCTCTTCAGAGAAGAGCACAAACAGGCTCTAACCAGAGTAGAAAGAGAAGTGGGAGGCCCCGCTGCACAACTAAACAAGAAGACAAATATATTAGAGTCTCTAGTTTGAGAAATAGACGCCTCACAGGTCCTCAACTGGCAGCTTCATTAGACAGTACCCGCGAAACGCCAGTGTCAACATCAACAGTGAAGAGGCGACTCCGGGATGCTGGCCTTCATGGCAGAGTGGCAAAGAAAAAGCCATATCTGAGACTGGCCAATAAAAGGAAAAGATTAAAATGGGCAAAAGAACACAGACATTGGACAGAGGAAGACTGGAAAAAAGTGTTATGGACAGACGAATCGAAGTTTGAGGTGTTTGGATCACACAGAAGAACATTTGTGAGACGCAGAACAGCTGAAAAGATGCTGGAGGAGTGCCAAACGCCATCTGTCAAGCATGGTGGAGGTAACGTGATGGTCTGGGGTTGCTTTGGTGCCGGTAAAGTGGGAGATATGTGCAAAGTAAAAGGGATTTTGAATAAGGAAGGCTATCACTCCATTTTGCGCCATGCCATACCCTGTGGACAGCGCTTGATTGGAGCCAATTTCCTCCTACAACAGGACAATGACCCAAAGCACACCTCCAAATTATGCAAGAACTATTTAGAGAAGAAGCAGGCAGCTGGTATTCTAACTGTATTGGAGTGGCCACCGCAGTCACCAGATCTCAACCCATTGAGCTATTGTGGGAGCATCTTGACCGCATGGTACGTAAGAAGTGCCCATCAAGCCAATCCAACTTGTGGGAGGGGCTTCTGGAAGCGTGGAATGAAATTTCTCCAGATTACCTCAACAAATTAACAGCTAGAATGCCAAAGGTCTGCAAAGCTGTAATTTCTGCAAATGGAGCATTCTTTGACGAAAGCAAAGTGTGAAGGAGAAAATTATTATTTCAAATAAAAATCATTATTTCTAACCTTGTTAATGTCTTGACTATATTTTCTATTCATTTTGCAACTCATTTGATAAATAAATGTGTGAGTTTTCATGGAAAACACAAAATTGTCTGGGTGACCCCAAACTTTTGAACGGTAGTGTATGTGTATATGTGTATATATACACTGAACAAAAATATAAACGCAACACTTTTGTTTTTGCTCCCATTTTTCATGAGCTGAACTCAAAGATCTAAAACATTTTCTATATACACAAAATACCATTTCCTCACAAATATTGTTCACAAACCTGTCTAAATCTGTGTTAGTGAGCACTTCTCCTTTGCCGAGATAATCCATCCCACCTCACAGGTGTGGCATATCAAGATGCTGATTAGACAGCAAGATTATTGCACAGGTGTGCCTTAGGCTGGCCACAATAAAAGGCCACTCTGAAATGTGCAGTTTTGCTTTATTGGGGGGGTCTGGGGGAGGGTCAGAAAACCAGTCAGTATCTGGTGTGACCACCATTTGCCTCACGCAGTGCACTCTAAAATGTTCAGTTTTATCACACAGCACAATGCCACAGATGTCGCAAGTTTTGAGGGAGCGTGCAATTGGCATGCTGACTGCAGGAATGTCCAGAGCTGTTGCCCGTGAATTGATTGTTCATTTCTCTATCGTAAGCCGTCTCCAAAGGCATTTCAGACAGTTTAGCAGTACATCCAACCGGCCTCACAACCGCAGACCATGTGTAACCACACCAGCCCAGGATCTCCACATCCAGCATGTTCACCTCCAAGATCGTCTGAGATCAGCCACCCAGACAGCTGCTGCAACAATCGGTTTGCATAACCAAAGAATTTCTGCACAAACTGTCAGAAACCATCTCAGGGAAGCTCATCTGCATGCTCGGGATGCTCTGGATCGGAGTATACGACAGTGTGTTCCAGTTCCTGCCAATATCCAGACTTCGCACAGCCATTGAAGAGGAGTGGACCAACATTCCACAGGCCACAATCAACAACCTGATCAACTCTATGCAAAGGAGATGTGTTGCACTGCGTGAGGCAACTGGTAGTCACACCAGATACTGACTGGTTTTCTGACCCCTCCTCTCTCCCCCCCCCCAATAAAGCAAAAACTGCACATTTCAGAGTGGCCTTTTATTGTGGCCAGCCTAAGGCACACCTGTGCCATGCTGTCTAATCAGCATCTTGATATGCCATACCTGTGAGGTGGGATGGATTATCTCGGCAAAGGAGAAGTGCTCACTAACACAGATTTAGACAGGTTTGTGAACAATATTTGTGAGGAAATGGTCTTTTGTGTATATAGAAAATGTTTTAGATCTTTGAGTTCAGCTCATGAAAAATGGGAGCATAAACAAAAGTGTTGTGTTTATATTTTTGTTCAGTATATATGTACATAATATATATATATTGAAATATTAATGTAAAAAATATATATAATGATGTGGTTGAATGGCATCTGTGATAAAAGATTTCCTTTGACTGTAGTGTGCTGACTCCCTAATTTCTTCACCTCCCCCATGTGTCCTTCAGCCCTTAAGGACCCAGATGTTGACTAGCAGTGCCAACATGGTGACTTTGCCCAACTTGAAGGCCTGGACTTGGTACTGTGTGAGCATTCAGTCATGCTATGACTTCTACAACAAGAGCAGCAGCTTCACCTCACCCCACTGCATGAAGACTGAAGGTAACACCTTTTAAATTGAAACATTAATATCACAAACAATAATGCCTCAAGAATCTGCTGTTGCTTCCCTCTGGGAATAGTTTATAAAGAGGCGAGCAGAGTCTTTACAGAGCCGTAAAGTAAATACTTACATACAGTTGAGGACAAAATTATTAGCCCCCCTACAAAAATGTCATTGTTTTAAAAGTATTTCCCAAGTGCTTTTAAAAAGAGCAACACATTTTTAACACAGCTTTATTAGACGTACTAGTTTTATTTTGGATGCTTACATTATTTTAGTTTGCACACAGAAATGAAAATATTCCACAAAAAAACACAAAAACTACCAGGGTCAAAATTATTAGCCCCCCGGATCCTAATAGTCAATTGTATATCCTTTTTGCTGGATAACAGCCTGCAGTCGTTTGTTGTAGTTTTCAGCAAGTCTCTGACACTTCTTTTGAGGAATCCCAGCCCATTCTTCTTTGGCAAATCTCTCAAGCTCCTCCAGATTTGATGACCTTCTGGCATGGACATTCTTCTTTAGGTCACCCCACATATTTTCAATGGGATTTAAGTCAGGGCTTTGTGCAGGCCACTCAATTACATTAACTTTGGTCTTCTGGAGATAGTTCTTCACCAAGAGAGATGTATATTTTGGATCGTTGTCATGTTGGAAGATGAAGCGACGACCCACACCCAGTTTTACTGCTGACTTCAAAATCTCCACATATCTTTCTTTGTTCATGATTCCTTCCACCTTGACAAGATTTGCAATTCCAAATGCACTGAAGCATCCCTACAGCATAATACTCCCACCACCGTGTTTCACTGTGGGGACGGTGTTCGGTCTCTATGGCCAAAGAGCTCTAGTTTAGACTAATCAGACAATAGGACACGCCTCCAGTATGCATAATCTTTCTCCAGGTTGTCCTGAGCATACTTAAGTCTGGCTTGAAGGCGCTTCTTCTTAAACAGTGGAGTTTTTCTTGGTCTGCAACCTCACAGTCCATTCCTGTGCAGAGCTCTAGTGATTGTCTTAGAGACTACGATTCATGATGTGTCATTCACCAGTGTCTTGGCAGTTGTTCTGGGGTCTTTAGACACATCTCTCACAAGTTTTCTTTCCAGGGTCTTTGAAATCTTTCGCTTCCTACCTCTGCCAGGCTTGTTCTGTACTGTGTGGCTGTCTTTGAATTTCTGGATTATACTTATCACTCCAGTTCTTGACACTTGGAAACGCTTGGATAGCTTTGTATATCCCTCTCCTGCTTTGTGTGCATCAATAATTCTTTTTCTCAAGTCCAAACTGATTTCTTTAGTTTTCGGCATGGTGCTTTCTCAACTGACAGCTCAGTGACCCATACTGAGGCTTCAGTTTACAACTGTTTGATACACATCTTCAGACCAGCTGGCTAAATAACATCTCATTTCTCTTATAGTCTGGCCATTTATCCCAGTGTTGCAAATCAATCAATCAATCAATCAATCAATCAATCAATTTTATTTATAAAGCCCAATATCACAAATCACAATTTGCCTCACAGGGCTTTACAGCATACGTCATCCCTCTGTCCTTTGGACCCTCACAGCGGATAAGGAAAAACTCCCCAAAAAAAACCCTTTAACGGGGGTAAAAAAAAAAAAAAAATGGTAGAAACCTCAGGAAGAGCAACTGAGGAGGGATCCCTCTTCCAGGACGGACAGACGTGCAATAGATGTCGTATAGAACAGATCACCATAATAAATTAACAGTAATCCATATGACACAATGAGACAGAAAGAGAGAGAGACAAAGAGAGATGCAGGACAGACGGTAATGACAGTAGCTTACAACAACATTAATGAAAGTAATAATATTATAATTCATAATAATATATTAATATCTGAGAGTATGCATGCCTGACAGTAATCATATGTGTATAATAACAGTAGAAGTATGACTAATGATAACAGCAGCAGCAGCAGGAGGCATCTGGCAGGACCACGTCAGCAGCACAACCACACACGTCACACTATCCTGGCACCACTGCAATACAAGTTAACCTGAGAGACAGTGGAGCACAAAGGCTCTGGAGAAGAAGCTGAGTTAGTGACATCCAGAATGGCCGAGGTAGCAAGATGCAGTAAAAGGACGAGAGAGAGAGAGTCAGCCTAACCAGGGGCTGGTACAAGGCAAGCCTGAGCCAGCCCTAACTATAAGCTTTATCAAAGAGGAAAGTCTTAAGTCTAGTCTTAAATGTGGAGACGGTGTCTGCCTCCCGGACCGCAACAGGAAGATGACTCCACACTTTTGGAGACTTTAGGGACCACGAGTAACCCTGCATTCTCCGAGCGCAGAGTTCTGGTGGGAGAATATGGCACTATGAGCTCTCTAAGATATGACGGAGCTTGACCATTTAGAGCTTTATAAGTTAACAGTAGGATTTTAAATTCAATTCTGGATTTTACATTGATCTTGTTTCTTAATTCCTGTTACAGGGTTCCAGACTGCGCCTAATTGGTCGCATTTTGCGACCTTTTTTGGAGGCCGTGCAACATAGTTTTTTAACTAGGAGCACCAGCACGACTTACAAATCCACCCCTCTCCCCCTTTTTCTTTCTTTTTTTTTTTTATAATTGCATTTCATGGAGGAGCGGAAGCGAGTGTCACTGTGGGTGTGGGTGTGTGTGTGCCTGTCGTGTGTGTCTGGATGCGCACTGCAAGGCGGGGGGCTGGGGGGCGCCAGTAACCATAGCAACGTGCAGCAGTTTTAGTACGTGTGCACTGTGTGAGGGGTTAAGGCCCGATCATACTCGGGCGGAACGTATGCGGAGCAGACTCTGCAGAGGTCTGCGCAGACTCAAAGCGGACGTCCGCAGGCCCTGTGCGCGCAAAGCTCAGATTTTATGACCTTGCGGACTCCACTCCGCACACCAGTAACTGCTCGGCATGTATTTTTCTCATCGCAGGGATTTTTCACGGACATTTTTACAGGAAACTACAGCACAGAAGTGCGCTTGACTATGGAAGCCCGAATGACTGCGGACGAGTCAGCAGGTGATGTCGCAGCACCGAAAAAGCCAAAGCCCTGTCATTTCTGACAAGAATGGCTCACTGAATTTACGTGGCTGAGATATTGTAAAGAAAAGAAAGTGATGTCCTGCATGTACTGCTCTCTCAATGCGGTCCGAAATTTGCGGGGAAAACTAAATTCGCCGACTCCGCCACACACTTCAAACATGAAACGCTGGTTAAGCACAACAACAGCATCAGGCATAAATTATGCCCGGACAGATGCAATGATAGAGCAAAAGCACCGCTGCACACATCATTTAAGATGATGTGTGCAGTTATGCAGTTAATATAGACAAAATTATGAATATGTTGTGTCATATAGATAGTGCTCCTAAATTTTGTGCTGGTGCTCCTAAAATTTTCAATAAGGAGCACTGGTGCTCCTAGTAGAAAAAGTTAGTCTGGAGCCCTGTGTTAGTACACGTGCTGCTGCATTCCGAATTAGCTGGAGAGTTTTTAAGGACTTACTAGAGCTACCTGATAATAGAGTTACAGTAATACAGCCTAGAGGTAACAAAAGCGTGGACCAATTTTTTCAGCATCTTTTTGGGTCAGAATAGGCCTAATTTTCGCAATATTACGCAGATGAAAAAATGCAGTCCGTGAGGTTTGTTTTACATGAGAATTAAAAGACAGATCTTGATCAAATGTTACTCCGAGGTTTCTTACGGTAGTGCTAGAGGCCAGAGCAATGCCATCTAGAGAAACTATGTCATCAGATAAAGAGTCTCTGAGTTGTTTGGGGCAAGAACAACAACTTCAGTTTTGTCTGAATTTAACATCAGGAAGTTGGTGCTCATCCAGGTTTTTATGTCTTTAAGGCAATTATGAAGTTTAGTTAATTGATTCCTTTCTTCTGGCTTCATAGATAAATACAACTGTGTATCATCCGCATAACAATGGAACTTTACAGAGTGATTTCTAATGATGTTACGTAAAGGAAGCATATATGGAGTAAATAGGATGATTCATTACGAACGTGAACAAACTGAAAACGATCAGATAAATAAGATTTAAACCAGCTTAGTGCAGAACCCTTTAGGCCAATTAAGTGTTCCAGTCTCTGTAGCAGAATTTGATGGTCAATTGTGTCAAACACCGCACTAAGATCTAATAAAACAAGTACAGAGACGAGTCCTTTGTCTGAAGCAATCAGAAGGTCATTTGTAATTTTAACTAGTGCTGTCTCAGTGCTATGATGCACTATATCCTGACTGAAATTCCTCAAATACATTATTATCATGGAGAAAATCACACAGCTGGTCTGCGACTACTTTCTCAAGGATCTTTGAAAGAAATGGAAGATTAGAAATTGGTCTATAGTTGGCTAACACCTCTGGATCCAGGGTGGGCTTTTTTAGGAGCGGTTTAATTACAGCTACCTTAAAAGACTGTGGTATATAGCCTGTTAATAAAGATATATTGATCATATCTAATAAATGAGTGTCCTTAAGTAGCCTAGTTGGGATGGGGTCTAAGAGACACGTTGATGATTTAGATGAAGAAAATCACTGCGGTCAATTCTTGTAGAGAAATTGGGGAGAAGCAGTCTCAATATATATTAGGTCTTACAGCTGTGTTTTAGATAGGTACTACCTGAGGACAGGAGGTCATGAATTTTGCCTCTAATAGTTAGAATTTTGTCATTAAAAAAACTTAAAATCATTACCGCTAAGGGCTAAAGGAATAGGCTCAATAGAGCTTTGACTCTCAGTCAGCCTGGCTACAGTGCTGAAAAGAAACCTGGGGTTATTGTTTTTTTTCTATTAATGCTGAGTAATAGTTTGCTCTGGCATTGTGGAGGCCTCTCTTATACGTTTTGAGACTGTCTGCCCAGATTAAACGAGATTCTTCCAGTTTGGTTAATCACCAATTCCTTTCAGATTTTCGCGATATTTATTTTAACTTACCGGTTTGAGAGTTATACCAAGGAGCGAACTTTCTTTACTTCGTTAACTTCTTTTTAAGAGGAGCTACGGAGTCGAATTATTCATAATTCAAATGAATTATAGTCTAGTTTAGCTTTAGGACTGATTAACAGTCTAGAGTTAAAAATGGCTGCAACTCCCCCTCCTCGGCCGCTGCCTTGAGGAATGTGGGTATTATTATGACTGGGAGGAGTGGATTCATTTAGACTAACATATTCGTCTTCACACAGCCAGGTTTCGGTGAGACTGAGTAAATCAATATGTTTATCTGAAATTAATCCGTTCACTAACACTGCTTTAGACGATAGAGACCTGATATTTAACAGTCCGCATTTGATTCTCCTATTTTGTCTTTCTGTCACAGAAGAGGTTTTAATTTTTATGAGGTTGTTTTGCACAGCTCCTCTTTGTTTAATTTTAGATTTAGATAATTTAGGTGGTCGGGGGACAGACACCGTTTGTATAAATCTATGAAAACTATGGGTGGGTAATTGCACTAGAAGCTCAGAGAAGCATATAGGACTGCGACTCTGAGTCCTGATCTCAACTCTGGATTGTCAGGGATTTGAATTAGTAATAAAATTTGCCAGGTTCCTAGAAATGAGAGCAGCTCCATCCAAAGTGGGATGAATGCCGTCTCTCCTAATGAGACCAGGTTTTCCCCAGAAAGTTTGCCAGTTATTAATGAAACCCACATTGTTTGCTGGACACCACCTGGACAGCCAGCGATTAAATGATGACATGCAGCAATACGTGTCATCAGAGGTCAGATTTGGGAGGGGTCCAGAGAAAACTACGGAGTCCGACATCGTTTTTGCGTATTCACACACCGAGGCAATATTAATTTTATTGACCTCTGATTGGCATGTAACTGGGTGTCATTGCCGCCAACGTGAATAATAATCTTACTGAATCTACGTTTAGCTTTAGCCAGCAGTTTTAAATTTGATTCAGTGTCGCCCGCTCTGGCCCCAGGGATACATTTTACTATGACTGCTGGTGTTGCTAACTTCACGTTCCTCAGAATAGAGCTGCCAATAACCAGAGTTTTATCCTCAGCGGGTATGTCACTGAGTGGGGAAAAGTGGTTGGAAACGTGAACAGGCTGGTGGTGAGCCGTGGGCTTCGGCTTGGAGCTGCGCCTCTGGTGAACATTTACCTAACCTCCTGGCTGAACGGGGTGTTACCGGAGGACCGCTAGCAGAGGCTATGCTATGTGGCTCTGTACCGGTGTTTCGGATTTACTAGCGACCTTGTTCACTGTCGACCTTCAGCCAAATGCTCTATGGTTGTCGTAGTGACAACAGCTGTTTTCAACCAGGAAGAGAACACTGTGGCTGTCCTCGTGAAGGCCTCTTTACTCAATTTTGCAGAAGAATATCAAAACATTGCCGACCTGATCCGTCTTTGGACTCTTGTTGGAGGAACTCAGTCACCGACTGACACTCAGTCGCGGTTTGAATCACACTTGGAATGACTAAATGTTGAAAACAGGAAGAGGCCAAGTTGCTTTTCCTGTAAATTTAACTCCTATCTCGAATAAATTTTCTAAATATGCCTCCACAGTTTGGTCTCTGGTGCCTGTCTAAATAAACATGTGCCATATTAAAAAAACGTTAAGCCCTGTGAAACGTAGAAAAGAACATTTTCACGGGATTCGAACCCGCTCCACCATGGGAAAATAAATTAAAAGTGCACAATTAACGTGGTGTACCTCTTAAACTACACACTTATAGTAATTTATTCGAGATAGGGGTTAAATTTACAGGAAAAGCAACTTGGCCTCTTCCCGTTTTCAACATTCTGTCATTCCAAGTGAGACCAACAAGAGTACAAAAACGGATCAGGTCGGTTATGTTTTGATATTCTTCTGAAAAATTGAGTGAAGAGGCCTTCACGAGGACAGCTGCTATGGAGCGACATTAGGGTCAAAAGTTTTGTACTTGAAAAAATAAAATTTGAAACTGAAAATTCATGTGTTGATCTTGAATTCTGAAAAATACAACAATGTATTCAAAATAAAAATAAGTGTATGAAACGTTTTTTCAGGTTAAATATAATTTTGATTCACTTTGGTAATTCTTTTGAATAAATAATTTATTTTCACTTCCATGTATATTTTGACATTTGAGGTCTTATTTTTTGTCAGTTGCATGTTTTATCTTTTCAGATTCAGATCTTATTTTTTTACAGTTTCAAATCTTATTTTTTCACCTTCAAATCTTTTTTTTTTTTTCAGTTTCAAATCAGTTTTTTGAGTTTCAGACCTTTGACCCTGATGTGGCGTGGGGGGCGTGGCATCAACTGAGAGGGGTGTGGGATCATGAGTGACTGCCTTCAGGAAACGTAGGAACTAAAAAAATTCTGACTCAGTACTTATATACACCATATTCATGTGATTGGCAGTGTAAAAATTGATGCCAGTGACAAACTTCCATTTAGAAATCTGTTTTAGACAGTACTGAGCACCAATTGCGGTATAAGAGCGATAAATTATGCCAGATTTTGCATTTCAACAGCCACATTTTAAGTGCTGATATGTCCGATTTCCACATAGCAATGTGAATGCAGCATAGTGTCCGTTTTGCTTGCGATGATGGCGTCTGGTCGGTTGGGTCAATCTGCTGGAGCCCATACATCCAGCACACAAGTGAGAAATGTTAACTAAGTTTTGGGAAATCATAACAAACATTAAGGGGTCATTGTTGTGACAACTTACATTTTTTTGTGACGTCTTTTAAGTGACGAATTTGTCAGAGCTGGAAAGTGTGATTGTCCATAACTCCATCGTCACGGCCCTGTTGATGCTTCCTCATCCAGTAAACGTGTCCCCTGGATGAAACCTTTGAGCTTGGGGAAAAGGAAACAATCCTAAAACACCTCCCTACTCACCTGACCTGGCTCCAGGTGATTTTTGTGGCACCAGGTGAGTACGTACGGACACGTTTACTGGATGAGGAAGCATCAACAGGGCCGAAACCTGACCCAAGCCCGGCGCAGTTTGTTACCTGACATAGTTATTGTTATGGACAGTGTGTAAATAACCATCAACAGACTGCTGTTAGGGACTGACAAACACGCTGCTCGCACAGCAGCGCAGCATGGCACTGTTGGAGCGGAGTCAGTGTTGCGTTCAGGCGTCACGTAAATAACAACTACCAGCACTTAAATAAGTCATAGCAATAAACAGCAGCATGTAAAGTGACTTTTTACTTCTATTATGTTCAATAAAATTGTATTTTCCTAAATCTTGAGACACCTCATATGTAAGCTAGACAGACATTTCACCTGCTCATTACTGTGCACAAATGTACTGTATGTACTTAGTCCCAAAGAGCCTTCCTGTGCCAGTAGATAGGCCTACATAGAAACATCCCAACAGGCAGTGCTTTGCAAGCGTACCAAAAAGTTTCACGCATTTGAAAAAAAAAAAAAATCATGCGTGTGCTTCACCTATGCTGCTACAACTCCATCCTGAGGGAAACACTGCCATCTGCGTTTTGTGCAACAGGTGGATGCGGTAGTCTACTGGTAGAGTAAAGAGAGAGAGCTTAGCGTTGAAGTAGAGTAGAGCAGGGCATAGAGATGGAGGCAAAATATATTAAACCCGGTGTTAATACGGCAGAACTGGAGAGAGGGGTGAAAAATAAATCGAGGTGCCAGCCATCTTTGACAAAATTATAGACAGACCTCTTCCGAGGACGATTAACAAAGATTGGTTTCAGGTTTCAGGCTCAGGAAAATTTTTCACTTTAAGAAATAACTCACTGCTCAGCCTGTTTTACCTCAAAAAACCCTGACCCTGCTCAGTGTCCTTGCTTTCCAGAAGCAGGAGACTTAAAGGTGCTTTAAATTCATTCATTCATTCATTAATGCAGTCATGTTTCAAATAAAAAGGCTGCAGAACATTTATTATTCACCAGTACATGAACTGCATAGTGTCACTGCTAAAATATTACAGGACGTAAATACTGGACACTACGCTGGCATAAATATGCCAAAATGGGTTGGTGTGAGCAACCACAGGTGGATATAATCCAACTGCCACCCCCTGGTTTAAAGGTTAGGGTATGGAAGAATTTTGGCTTCTATGAAGTAAAAAAGGGACCTGGACAAGAGCCACACTGTCAACAAATAAATACATCTGTGTAACTAATTATTAGTTATCAGTTATTAGTCATTACAAATTCAGTATGTAATGCTAAAAGTAGCATGTACCTAATACCTACCTACTTACCTAGCTCACAGTCATGTCTCCATTAGGGATGTCCCGATCACATTTTTTTTTGCATCCGTTCTGATACCAAGTCCTTTATTTTGAAACCGAGTCCGATACCGAGTCCAATCCAATACTTTGCAAAGCATTAAGAAAGAAAAAAAAAGTTGTCCCATAAGCTTTGTTTTTAATTTAAATAATATCCAAAAAGCTTATCAGTGGTTCAGCACAAAATGTAAACAAAGTCAATATCTTCTTCTTGTCTTCAACAAACAAAAAAGGCCTATATCTTTTGTAGCGGTTTGACACATGAAACAAACATTTTTCTTTTACTCATTCAAACCCCACAAAGAAACCATAAAACCCATAAAACAAGTCCCTTAACACCAAAATTAAATTGTTTTTACCTGGTTTCTGTAGAACAAAAGAATTATACTCAATTTTCAAAAATACAAATACAACTGTAATTAGTTTAAAGAAAGTATATATTTTTTTCATCAAAGAAAAGAAATGTCCCGTTCCATTCAGTCAGTTCAGTCCAGTTCAAACAAAAAAATCCCCTCCAGGATTTCCAAATAACATATCACAGTTCAATTCAGTTCAATCCACACAGTTCGCTAAACAAAAGAAAACTCCACACCAGGTTTTCCAGGTAAACAAGGAAGTAAAGAAAATCCACTGTTCGCTATGACTCAGTTCAGTTTCAAAACAATAAATCAACCCGGCCCGAAGGTTCCAAATAAGGAATAATTAAACGAAAAGTAACCCCCGGCTTTTGCCAACTCACGGGACCGTGGGTGAATGCCGTAACGCTCTGGCATTGTTTCAGGCGTGGAGGCTCTGTAGGATCGCTTGATATCCGTGGCAGGGAATCTGAGGTGAGGCCGGTGGCCGGATGGATGATATTCCACAGGGAAGCGCACCTATTTCGCGGACTTTGAGCAGTGTAAAATGCCGTGGTAGGCTGAATATGCAGAGGACTTCAGGCTCATTTCTCAATTGCCGGCGTCTCTCGCCATACTACCAGGAGCGACATAATGTAGGGGCCGGTCCACCTGGGCTCAGGTGATCAAGCCATCCTACTGGCCGATAGCACCAGTGGGTGTGTCTGGAGGTGAGCAAGCCATCAGCTGATAACCATTATCTTATAAAAACAATATATTTATAAAATTGGAAAGCGGAGGCAACAATGAACAACATAGATGAAAAACCTGGCCATTTTTGTTGTTTTGATTCCTCCAATCTTTTATTACCAATTCTGATTTTGTAAAAGTAACGTGATCGGCGCCAATACCGGATCCGGGATCGAATCAGGACATCCCTAGTCTCCATGTTTGTATATACTCAGGACATAAGTGTATGTAGCTGATAACAGATGCAACATCACTCAAATATGATATAATCTTTGTATTTGTGTCACTTTAACAGGTGTCATTCCATGGTGGCAGATCTTGGGGTACTTCCTGGTCTCTCTGGTTAGCTGCTTCGTGGTCATGCTGCTATTACTCTGTAGCTTCTTTTGGTTTGTAAAAACCCTCAAGGCCACGTTGTACCCCTCCATCCAGCTCGCTCCACACTTCCAGGTATGCAGCCACAGCTTTGGCATGTTTTTTGGTGTTTGTCAAAGAAGATATGGCTAACCTTTGGATATAGCAGCTGACTGGCCACTCCATTGCTTACGAGAGAACAAATCATTGGCATTTCAGCATTTTATCTCACTGAAGATTATATATTCAGTTTCACCAGAACGTCTCATGTCAATCTTTCCTTACTCCTCTTCCTCCATCTCACCCTGCACCTCCTTCCAGTATCTTTATGACTCACCTGGCTCTGACATTCCTAACCTCCTCACCCCGGATTCAGACCTGTTGTGCGACAAGGTGACCGTTTGTCCAGAGCCACTGGTCCTGGAAATCCATGACCCCCCCCCGAAGTCCTGCCAGCACCCCCTTTGGGCCTGGAGCCAGACAGCAGGTCAGTTCATCTCTGACATGACATCAGCTCACATGTTTCGTTCCTGTTTACATGTTTTTATATTTATATGGCCTTCAGTGACTCAGCCAGTATTTCATAGTGTTCATCATAATGCGTGGTGTAATGTAATGTATTTTGTTTTGTTTTTTTGTCAGTAAGTGAATGAATACATGTACCCTCTCCTTTATGTCTCCAGTGGCAGGCACAGTCGTCAGGACAGCAGCGGCAGTGGAGACTCAGGAGTGTACTCCACAGGGGGCAGCTCCAGCCTGCGGCAGCCCAACAGCGATCAATCCTCTGCAGGGGCTGAAGACTGTGAGAAGGGTCCCTTTGACTTGCAGCAGGTGAAGATGCAGGACATGGCTCCAAGGCTCAAGAATCAACTTCTGATCACAGACGAGGGCATTGTAGACATGTGTGTCTGAAGGCATGCATGCTAAAAACACATTTGTTGAGAAGAACGAAGATGATATTGTGGAAAATGTGCAGTGTGCCTTTTCTCCAGCTGTCACTGTGAAACCCAGAGGGGAAAGCATCAGGTCTGTACAAAAAAAAACAAAAGTGTAAAAGACAAGGATTATTAGAATACACAAGATGATGAGTGACAGACTCACACAGGGATCAGAACTGATCTGCTGTGATGTCATTTGCAAGGAGAGGGGATGTGGTCTTCACTGTTGATTTATCTTTCCTTACAGTAGCTTTCGAAAATGCTGATCCTCATGTGATTTCCAAGGAAGTACTGTACTGATACTGTAGTGATTTGAATATGTTATATGTTCCCTTTACCTTGTCTCTAAAGCCACTCTCTGAACATCCATACTGTGAGAGGTCAACAGGTTGCACTAATTTGACGAAATGTGGCTGAGAGGATCAGAGTCTATTTGTGTAGCAGTCTGCATTAAAGGAATACTGACCATTTCTTAAAAATGACCACCTCTACATCAGTTACTCACCATGTGTCACCTTGAATTGGTGAAGAAAACTGTCTTTTTTCTTGCATTCATCCATGGGGAACGAAGAATCAAAAAACAGCAAATATTGTCGATGAATTGAAGTCACTGGGGTCCACATTTAACAATAGCAAAACTATATCAAAACATCTGCTTACAAACTCTCACAATTTGTACAGTATAATTCAAGTCATTTATCCAGCTGTATGCTCAGTTCCTTCCATACGCATTACATTACCTTGCCTTCAGCCCTTGCTCTCTGGGATTGAAAGTGTAAGCATTGGTAAGTTTTTGTCCCGGTCAGAATGGGTTGAAGGCAAGACACAAAACTGAAATGAAAAAAAAATAAAAAATTCTTCACAAATTTAAGGTAACATTACATCAATAATTGAAATGTAAATTGTAATTTTGTGGGTAAAGTATTCCTATTCCTTTTTCTAGTCTTACAGAGCTGAATCAGCTCCATGTCCTGTCGCTGTAATGAGTCAGCAGAAGTAGCTTAAAGGTGCTAATTCGGGAGCATTAAATAAACATAAACAGATAAATTCAAATAGTGCCCAGTAATGAGTCCTAAAACCCATAAATGAGCCCGCATTTTTGCACTCTCAGTTCCCCTGTTTCAAAGTCAATACGTTTTTTGAATGGGTTTTTGGTTAGATGGCTGAAATAAGGTCTGTGGTTAACACAAGCTTTAGAGACTTTCACACTTTGTTTTGTGACATAAATACGTCAGTAAATACCCCACTGTGAATTCTGAAGCCTTTGTTTATCTTTTAAAAGGTGGTTGCTAACAATACAGAATGTTATCATGCTGCTTACAGCTTCACAGCCCTGTAGTGGTAGGGATGCTAAGTCATGCAACTGTAGTTTAGTTTGTTTATAGCCCAGCCTTAGCTGTTTTTTTAGCAGTTCCTTTGAGGCTTTAAAAATCATTAAAGTGGTGTTCATTTGTGAAGATTATCTTACTGTGTCATGAATCATTATGTTTGTTTGCCACAGAGCTTTTTTCTGCAATAATCCAAAATCCAATGGAAAAATCCCATAGGCTTTTTGATGAGGGAACCAGGGCAATGCTAAATTCTACGTCAGCCTACAGAAAAACATCCTCCCTGGAACACTCTGTAGTGACCTCAGAGTGATGACTGACACCAACAGTGGATGTAGATGCAGCCATTGTCATTGCAAGAGGTGGGGGCTTTGAATGGAGTCAACCACCTGTCTGTTGTGCACCTACAGGAGAGTGCAGTGAGATTTAACAAATGATAATGACATTAGTCAGAAACAGGACGAGTAAATCCTTCATGAAGGTTAGAATGTTCTGACTTTGTTCAAACTGTTTGATTGACTCAGCTGTATGATCATTCTGGATGCAGATGTTGGTGGCGCTGTTGACCTGCATTATGTTTTTTTGAAAGGTGTTAGTTCGTGAACCTATCCTCATTAGTATAAAAGGGGTGGACAAAACACCTTTAGGATAATGTATTACAGTTCAATAGCACTATTGGCAGTGCTGGTCATTGCCACCTCAGCGTAAGACCTATTGACATTATGATACTTATTTGTTCTGTTGTTCTGTTTTGCCAAAATGTCTGTGTTGATCAGATGAACTGGAGAAATCCACTTTAAATAGAGTAGTTTGACCTGAACAGGGGTCTCTGTTGATATCCAACAATCCATCCAGCTACATGTTGAATTTCTCCACATAAAAAGAAACTGTGTATTACTGTAAGTAATATCTCAGTGTAAAAAAAAAAATGAGCTACTAATTTATTTCTGTCCTTCAGTTTTCCTGCTTTTCCATCTCAGTAGCAGTCTGACTAAATAGCCAGAATAACCTAGTGATGACTATTATGAAAGAAGAAGTTTAATTCTGTGTGAATGTCTTTTCATTCAACCATTATGATTCTTTTAGAATCTTGGTGCCATAATGGTTTTATTTGTTTTTATGACATTTTATTTGTATTAAATATATTTTCCTCACGTTTATCATTTGAGTGATATTATTTCCACCTCTGTTGATCTTACATGTTTGTTTTGAGGGACTTATTCCTCTGTTTCCCTCACACATTTCTCTGACTTCACATTTAGCAAAGACAGACAGAAGCTTAGCAAACAGATTTTGTAAATAGATAAAGAAGCGAGAGAGGTTTATGTGCTCTGTGTACTTGCACAATTAACATCTTTCATCTACCATCTGCTTCCTAACACAAATTGCCTTTTCCTGATTCTGCAATGCTAGAATGTATAGGTAAAATTTTAGGCAGTTTTGTAAGTGAAGACACAAAACAGAAATAAATCAAACTGATCTGCTTGTAGAATGTGTTGGAAAAATGTCAACAAAAGAAATATGAATTCAAGGCAAGATATTCAGTAGTTTTTCCCTTAAAAGGACCCTATAAAGTGCACATTCGCAAATGTCATAACCTTCCAGGTCTTTCAGTGCTCATAAAAAAACTGTCCATGTGACCTTGTCATTTATACCCCTTTCCACCAAAATTAGTGCTTGCACATGGGTTTTTAAACATGAGTAACCCTGCTAAGAATAGGCCATGGACTCCTTTGCCATTGCCAGACCAGTGTATATATGGGGCTCTGCAGCAGACGAGTATGTTTTCTGTGCCTGTGTGGACGTGACGGACAGGCCACAAAACAGGTTAGTAGAAAGCAGTATGGAGGGCTGTAAAAACTTAATAGTGGTTACTTCTTTCTATATATGCCTTACTCATTCAGTCTGTCCTAAAGTTGGTACAGACTAATTATGTACAGTGTTTGAGTTTATGTTCAGTGCTACTTGAGTGGAGATGCATACTAATTTTGATACCATGTTATTGTATCTCGCCATTAAAGGGGCTAAATTAGAGGGTTCACCAGGGTGTTGGACTTCCATCTGCCCATCAGAGCTGAATGAAGCCGAATCGAGCCAGAGCCAGTAATACCTGTGATAACCACAGAGTCATTTGATGTGGGAGTAAATGCTAATTGTAACCTTTCCCATTACATCCAGAAACCAGGTGTTAACAGTTTTGGGTTTTTTTTGTGAGGTGGAAAAGGGACTTAAATTTCCTTAAGTTTGATCCAGTTTGACTTCCTCATTGTTGCGGAATTTTCATTCTACACTGCCTCTACATCACTGTCCATTCTTGAAATTGTATATAAGCATATTGTTAAGCAGTGTACTGGTAAAGTACGTGTACGTAAACCAGTGGTGATGTTAGCGTACATCTCTGGTCTCACATCCACCAACTATTGAATTCCCTGCACCCATGTTAATGGACAATCATGAAAATGAAATAAATGGCTTCTAAAACCAAAACCTGGTGTCAAAATAAGTGACTTTGCATGGATTCTCATAAATACACACGCTGAGCTCTAGACTGTGCTTAAAGCTGATACATTGGTCCTAGGGTTCAAGCAACCTATTTAAAGAAGCAGTCAACCTCAAATCAGGACTGCAGTACTCATGTCTGGTCTCCAGACTTTGTTTTTTCTGTTATGTTGGACTTATCACAGTCTGGTGTTTTTACCCAGACTTGTGTTGTTCTCATGTCCTACCTATTAATAGTCTTTGTTAATTCCATAATATCAAAAACACTGGTCTGCACTTTAATTAACACATGCAAGTCATGCAATTTTTTTAAGTGTGTTGTAAAAACAGTTTACTTTAATGGACAAATGTGTGAAAAAGGCTTTCATTGTCTCATTAATAACTGACTAATTTTTTTCTCTTTTTTTTCCTTTTATTGACTATCTCAGTAAATAATATATCATTTAGGCAGATTTGATTTGTTTTATGTTCCCATCACATTTCAAACCTTTCTATATTCCAACCATCGCTCTCTTCCCAGACCCAGCCCCGCAAGAGAATCAGAACCAGGTTACCAGCATGCTTTTATGGTTTGACTGTAGCCGTTTCTCAATACTCAAGTTCGGCAGTTCGGACTTGTGGATTTGGCAAGTTCGGACTTGGCAAGTCCACGCGAGAGTCCGGACTTCCCAAGAACAGGAGGATGGGAGTACAGTCATTTCTGCTTTTGGAACAGCAGCAAATTTGATGATGTCACCACCTCCGCTCGCTTTGGCTGTTGTACTGTGTTGTATGCATGCATTTAGAATAAAACAATATAAACACAGCCCTGTGTCTTTTCATAGACATTGTAAGAATAATTATGTATGTTTTTAACGTTTCAACATATACAACTGACATACAAAAACATATAAATAGCCAAAATATTTTCATAAAATGTCTTTCCCGCAGCTGGCTTCTGATTATAATCAAAAGTCAAGTGTGGGGGAAAAGTTTGTGGAGAGTTGGTGGTTATTGTGATCATGAGCATTGGCGAGATGGAAATCAAAAATCAATAATGGATCGGAGAAGGCATCTTGATGCAGTTATTGCAGCAGGACTGCTGTACCTGCAGGCTGAGGAGGAGGCTGCCCAGCTGAGGAGGCAGATCCCAGAAAGAAGGCGGAGTATGAGAATGAGACGTGCGATGCTTGCATGTCTGTTCAATATGTTTGTCCAGTTGTGGACAAAGGCCCAATCCCAATTCTATCTTAACCCTCAGTCTCAAAAATCCACACCCGCGAAGTGCTAGTGCTGTCCCGATTCTCAGAGTGTTGAGTTGAGGGTCAAGAATAAGGGCTGTATGGCCCTCACTTTTAAGGCCCAATCCCAATTCCTATTTTAACCCTCAATTTTGATTCTTAAGCTCAACCCTCAATCTCACTAGCCCTCGAAACCAAGTGTTAAGGGCTATCTTGTGACTTTAAAATGGGACACCCCTCAAAGGCAAATACGTCTTAAGACTGTGGGGGCCAAAACTCTGTCCAGTCTGTCAGTTCAAAGAAGAAGAAATATACATCATCAGTA